>WBZZ01004426.1:20000-52500 GCA_019918135.1 Paulinella micropora
ATATAGTAATAGGTCCGATCTTATTTGTCTACAGATACATATTCTGATTTCTGATTACAAGTTTAAGCTCGCTTCTGATTTCTCTTTCAAACATAAATATTTCTCTTTGCAATAGTACAATGCGTCATTAAAATTCCGTACTTACATAGGGTTGAAACATATACACACAGACTGAGTACTAGACTGACACACATACTAGTACATACTTACACATACACACACAGATACACGCACACACACAAATATCAACGCACCAACACACCTACACCCACCCACCCACCCAGACACACACACACACTCACACACTCATACACTCACACACACAGACACAGACACAGACACAGAAACACACATAATACACATAATACACATAATACACACAATATAAGTACTAATATAAGTAATGCATGCACAATACATACATACATATAGACACCCATAATACACATTGATATGTACATGTAAAATACAGAGACACACACAGACACACACAAACACAAACACCAACACACCACAGACACCCACCCACCGACCTTATTTTTGTTTCTTCTTTTGCATCCCCAAAATTCCACCGGGGGAAATCACGGGGTGGGGGGGGGGGGTGGGGGGGAGGAAAATTCTTTTCAGTCTCTGTTTACTTTTACCCCCCCCCCCCCCGGGCTTCTCCAAAAAAATCATAGAACGCATTTTTCAGGCCCCCCTCCCGACCTTCAGACTTTCACCAAAAATCGACAAACAGATCCCTCGCCCCCCCCCCCCCAACGGAACCTTTTGGGCCGCTGAGCTGGTCATTTGGCTGTTCGCGGGAAGTTCCACGTGCTACCTGCCACCCCACCCTTCGAAAAAATATTTTTTGCATCAGCGTCATTTCACAAATAACCATATCAGACAGAGTGGGCCGGTAGTGACAATCAATTGAGTTCACTTGCAGAGTTTCTCTGCGCAAATGAAGAAGCGGGAACTATTGATCCCGCTCGAAAATTTGAAGATTAGAACAACAATCCTGTCCCCCTCAGATTTTCATTTTTTGTTTTATACAAAAGTGCTTTTAGTTTTAGTTTTAGGAAAGGCAAGAAATCCATGTCAAGCGAGAAACCCAAGCGAGTCAAGAAGCCTTCAGCAAAGAAGAGACGCGCCGAGGAAGATGCTAGCGACGACGACCACTACTACCAAGGAGGAGGAGACCACAGCGCGGCTGGCGGCAGTGCGAGTGTGTCTGGCAGCTCTGCATCTACGACCAGCCCTACCGCAGCGACAGGCGCCGGCGCCAGCAATGACCAACCTCTCGGGAGCGCAGCCAACAGCAGCAGCAGCAGCACTGGTAACACTCACGCACCGTCACCAGCATCATCATCATCGTCATTCATCGGCGGGGCTGTGGCACCGACATTGCAACAACAACAAGACGCACTACGAGCAGCGGGCCTGGGCAGTCTCGGGGGCCACATCAACACTTCTCCATCGAATCCCCCGAAGGCACGCCCACTTACGAGCGACGACTTGGGAAAGGTGGTGCGTCTACTGCAGGCAGGGATCAACTCTACCTTCTTCGACCAGACCAACCGGCTATCAGAGCAAGTCAACGCCATGATCCACCAAGCGAAGCAAGAGACGGGGCAACGTGACTCCAAGCTCATCGAGAAGCCCGTGCACCGACGTTACTTCCAATGTGGGAAGATCATCATGGCGGTACTGGAGAGTAATGTGTACAAGAGTGAGCAAGAGCGGCTGACGGATGCAAGCGCAATGGCTACCGCACTGGCTACCCTGGCAATGGACATGGGTGGGCCGACGCCTCTCTCCGCGGAAGACGCAGAGCAAAAGTTCCTGCAGGCAGCAAAGCGGCTGCGGATCGCGGGGGACATCGCCGCCTACTGCGAACCTATCCGGAACACACTTCGAAGAGCGCCGCGACACCAGAGCACTGCGACGGTACCAATGCTGGCGTGGCAAGGCGTCCCTGGCTACACAGTCCCACCAACCGGGCCGCAGCCGCCAATTCAATACGCGATCCCGCCACAGCAATCACAAAACCCGACAGGGTATATAACCGTCAGCCCAACAGTGCCCCCACCATACATACCATCTAGTGCTCGCACACATATATCCTGCACCCATTGCCACAAGCGCGGGCACACTGCAGAAAAAGCTGTTGGACCCTGAACCCACATCAACGCCCTCAGCGCACTACCAACTGAACACTCAATCACAACTCACGAACACACATACGTCTTGCACATCTGCACTAGCGATACTTGCAAACGTCGTCGAGTTTGAGTCACATGCACCCGCAGCAGAAAACAGTACATATGCATTAAATATATGTTATTCTTAATCTTCTTTATGTGTATTTCGAAATATATTATACGGTCGGACTCGCACGGCAACACGCCACCGGTTTAAATATGACTAGTCAAACAACGACGGCAACACGCCGGAAAGTAATGTATAAGTGCAACGAACAAGCCACAGTTTAATACTGCATTACCACTGCTTTCCCAAACACCAACTCAGTCACTTTTTAGTATTAAAATCATTATCTCTTACTGTGACTGGCAGACACTCACGCCCAAAACTGGTCGGCAAGATCTCAGATTTTCTACCGAAAACTGCACCGAAATCAAAAATATTCAAAGACTATGCGGGGATCATGCAGTGCGTTTGGTGCAAAAAGACCTGACATCTAGCATACTTATGTCCGTCGCGACAAACGATACCACAGGAGAAAATCCCATATGTGACTGAACTCCTACGATCACCTACAATCGATGTCCAAAGCTATGCATCTTTCACTTTGGAGCAAGCACATGAACGGCTCAAGACCTTGGGTGAAAATTTTAACCGTGGCAACCCATGGGCTGACTCCACGGACCCGGCACACGCTATCAAGGCAAAGCTCTGATACTGGAAAGCGCTTGGGACCGACCCCGTTGTACTGTCGTGGCTAGCGTATGGGGTCGAGCTGACATTCGAACGCACGCCGCCTGCCACAGATTTTGTAAATCATCCGTCATATTTTGAGCACCTGGCATTTGTCAACGAACAAATCAACGATATGGTCGCGCGGGGGGGCGCAGTGGAAGTAAACGGAGATGACTGCATCATGATCGAACCACTACAAGTGCTCGCGGACCCGGCAGGGATTAAGAAAACAAAGCTCTGCACCGACAAACGTTTCAGTAACTCGTTCCAAGCAAAAGCTCCATTCACCATGGAGACTTCAGAAAAGGACATACAAATGGTACTGGACGGAGACGCGGGCACAAAGCTGTTCGTGGTGGACCTCAAGCGGGCTTTCTACTCAATACCCCTTTCAAGACAAAGCAGACCTTACTCGTCGTTCCGACACAACGGCAAGACGTACCAGAACACCACACTACTCTACGGCTTCTGCACAGCGCCATTCTGGTTTGGAAAGACGATGCGCGCGGTGGTGCGACTGCTACGAGCCTTGAACATACCTTGCATGCAATACGCTGACGACTTCCTGTTCGCAATCAAACTAGCCAGGACTCACGACGGCATACCGGCGTTCGTGAAGGCACTCTTCAGCCTCTTAGGCCTCCCCCTCTCGGAGAAGACGTGTTGGGAGCCGGCAGATGAAGTCCGATACTTGGGCTACATCATCAACAGCAAAGAAAGCTTGATCGGGGTACCAGAGGAAAAAAGGTTGAAGCTACTGCGCTCAATCCTCCAGCTACTAAGCGACATTCACTCTGCTCACGGAGCGTCAGTCAAACAGCTACACTCGACTGCTGCTTCGATCATCCCGTTGAAACTAGCGCTTCAGAACGCAATGCTGTTCACGCGAGTCACGCTGGCAACAGTCGTGCACTGCAAGAGGATCGAACGGGATACCATTTGCACCTCAACAGGGTCGGAGCTCAGTGAAGAACTCCAATACTGGCTCCACATTCTGCGAAACCCACTGAAATGCAAACGAGCTATCTTCCAGGCACGGACGGTCATCGAGCTGAGGCTCGACGCGGGGGAATTTGCAGTAGGTGGCCACGTACTAAATATGGACGTGACTACACCATTGCCCACCAAACTCATCTGCACCTCTTCCACCCACAGAGAGCTGGGCAGCCACAGTGGTCCCACTACACTTCAGACACATTTTTAGTAATTGCAACACCGTGCTCACGGTCTTCGATTCAGCCAACGCTGTAATAGACTTACAGAAAGGCGGCTCACGAAAATGCCCACACCTCACGCAGTTATGCAAAATAATTGACGATGTATACACGCAGCGGCTCAACATCAAAAACAAACTCTGGGGATGGGTGGAACGCTCACGTAACACAAGGGCAGACGCGAACTCAAAGGCACTGACTGCCGGCTTGACTAGCTTGACTGTCCACCCGGATATCATAAAGGCAATCACCTACCGATGGCACATAGCGATTAGAGACGTGTGGGCACCGAACTTCGGGCAGATAGGACAGTCAATTCTTCTCGCACTGAAAGAACGCAAGCGAGTTGCGTTTGTGATACCCAAATGGCAGGGAAGACCTTGGTGGCCACAAGTGCTTGAACACGCGAGGGATTCGTTCCCATTACCACCCGCGGCGTACACGCTAGCACCAACATGGCCCACACACCCGCTACATATACATAGACATCAGTGACACATGCTTGCAGTCTTATTTGATTTTGCTAATTAAATTTGTTTTCTTACTACACGCCACGTCGTACTTAACGACCTTGACATAGCAATATGGGCAAGCCAAGGCAAGAAAAGACAGTCAACGATGGACGCATATGCATCCTCACGCAAGCAATTCATCAATTGGTGTATTGCACACAACCGAATATGCTTTCCGGCCACAGCAGAGACGGTCGCTCACTACCTGAGACACACGTGCGAAAGCGGCTATGCAGAGAATACAATCAAAGGGCACTTCGCCGCCATTAAGGCGCAGTACGCACTACTTCCCTACTGCGACCCCACCGATAGCACATTGGTGCAAATGGCAAAGGAAAGAGCAGGGCAGAAGCCCCGCAGGGCAAGGAAGGCAAATACCCACTGTTGAGGGACGATTTACTCAAGATCCTTCAACTGCCTCTTAATGATTGGAGAGACAGCAGAAACAGCACCATGATTTTGCTGCAACGGATCTCTATGACACGAGTGGGCAATATCACTGCACTAAAGGTGGAGGATATATGGTTCCACACGACTACAATAAACAACAGCCCATGTGAATACATGGTACTCCGGATGAGGCACCTCAAGAACGATAAAGGTGAGAAGCTAGTGTATGTCGGTCAAGGCACAGAAACATTTTGCGCTGTTAAATGGGTTCGAGCATACTTGCAGGCTATGAAAGATTTATTTCGCGGTTCACTCACAGACGGTTCGCCTCTCTTCTTCAAAATTGAGGGAAACAGTCTGGAGCACTTAAGTAGCAAAACACCGTCCAGTATTCTGAAAGAGAAAGTTGCACTCATCGGATTGGATCCAGCTATCTACGCGTCACATTCTAATAGAATCGGCTCGGCTACAGAGGCGGCAAGATTGGGAATGAAACTATACGCAATCAGGAGGGAAGGATTGTGGTCAGATAAAAGTACATGTGTGTTCAAATATGTGCGCGACATCAGCTTAGAAAACAAACTGGCCATTACGAGCGTCTTGCAGGCAGGAGTCAAAATCGCTTAGATACTCCTTGGTTCTCATAAGAAATATGCTCAAATACAATCTACACCACCGTTCGACGATGGTGTATGCTATGGTTTACCAGATAAGTAACTGACGCTCGCTTATTAAAATCGATTCCCATGCTGTACTAGAATGCGATTTAACTTACTTGAACCGTTATTAGCGTATCGTATCGTCTCGTATCGTCTCGTATCGTCTCGTATCGTCTCGTATCGTCTCGTATTGTCTCGTATTGTATCGTATCGTATCGTATCGTATCATATCGTATCATATCGTATCGTATTGTATCGTATCGTATCGTATCGTATCGTATCGTCTCGTCTCGTATCGTATCGTATTGTATCGTATCGTATCGCATCGTATCATATCGTATCGTATCGTATCGTATCATATCGTAGCGTATTGTAGCGTATCGTATCGTATCGTATCGTATCGTATCATATCGTATCGTATCATATCGTATCGTATCGTATCGTATCGTCTCGTATCGTCTCGTCTTGTCTCGTCTTGTATCGTATCGTATCGTATCGTATCGTATTGTATCGTACCGTATCGAACCGTATCGTATCTTATCGTATTGTATCGTATTGTATCGTATCGTATCGTATCGTATCGTAATGTTAGTCAAGAGAAATGACGTATTTAACTGAGATATCCAGTGATAAACTCATGTCACATAATGACATGACTACAGTAACAAGTCCTCGTAATAGCACTCAATATCGGCCACATAACAATATAGTTCGTCATAATATATACAGACATGGAGACGTAATATATGCAGTGAACAGAGCAATCTTACAGAAATAGATTCCAGAATAGCCTAACGTGTACAGTACGACTGCACCAGGGTTTAGTAAGAAATCTAACGCTCAAAATGCATACAGGAACAGCATCGGACAAAAACGACACAACCGCCACCTCACATATATGAGAGACTCAACACACTAAATTTAAAGTCGATAACATAACTTGTAATTACACCACTTTCTTCACAGCGAAAACGATATCAATGAAATACTCATCGATTCCAGGTACACTACAATGGATTACAAGAATATTTACGGGAATAGACATACAAAACACTTGCACCACACACATCTACTAGGACATAAAACTGACCAACAAGAAAAATCTCGACAACAATAAGGATGCAAACATACACAGACTAATGCTTGCATGCGGGGAAAAGGACAAACGCTACGAACGCGCAGAATACAGGCATAGAAACGAAGATACATTGATAATCAGATTTGTTATCTGTCTATAATTGCTGTTTTAGTTTCGGGGCACTACACACGTTGCAAAGCTACTTATTCACAATTTAGGATCTTATCGTGGACAGAAAGAATGTATCATGGACTATGCCAAAGCACAAGCAAAAATAATATTTTTCAGCAGCAAACAGCTCGATGAGTCTTTTCCTAATTTCTAGTCAGCTTAAAAAATTTCCAGTTGAACCCAAAAAGGCAATTTTTGAGGGAATATAGGCAATTTGTCGGCATTTTTCCAGGCCTGGCAGGGAAAAATGGCATTACCAAAATTTTTTTCCAGAGAGGTCTTTGTCGCGACCTAGGAGAGAGGGGAGAGAGCTCCTGGGATGTATGGTATGTTGTGAAATGAAGTTTTTGCAAGCTTGCGCAGCAAAAGCGTCATTTCACAAATAACCATATCAGACAGAGTGGGCCGGTAGTGACAATCAATTGAGTTCACTTGCAGAGTTTCTCTGCGCAAATAAAGAAGCGAGAGCTATTGTTCCCGCTCGAAAATTTGAAGATTAGAACAACAATCCTGTCCCCCTCAGATTTTCATTTTTTGTTTTATACAAAAGTGCTTTTAGTTTGGGTTTTAGGAAAGGCAAGAACCCCCACCCACCCACCCATTTACATGATGTCTTCTCGTTTGGGGGTGGTGAGCGAGGGATGAGAAACCATACACATTTACACACATCCACACACATTTCACACAATTTTGCACATAATGCTTCTCATCTCATGCACAATCACGCATATTCCATGCACAATATCTTGCACAATCTAGGTCTTTGTGCTTAAACACACAAGACCTAGGAGAGAGGGGAGAGAGCTCCTGGGATGTATGGTATGTTGTGAAATGAAGTTTTTGCAAGCTTGCGCAGCAGAACGACCGTTTTTTTCTCCCTACAGAATTTGGGTTCTGCTTTTATCCGCGGCCCCCCCCTTCACAGATTTTGGGTCTGCTTTTATCCGCGGCCCCCCCTTGGGTCTGCTTTTATCCTCGGCCAAGGTGTCAGCGGCCCAAACGACCGTTTGTTCTCCCTTGACAGAATTTGGGTCTGCTTTAATCCGCGGCGCCCCCCCCCCCCCCCCCACCACACACACACACACACACACAGCTGTCCTGCCCTCTCCATCAGCCAGGGGAAAAAAACCTACCCGACTTACCTACCTTATCAGTCTTACCTACCTTCCTATCTACGTGCCTACCATGAAAGTAAACGAAAGATCTAACGAATTCTATTCACGTGTTTGTACACACACACACACACACACACACACAAAGACCAAATCCCAAAACCATATCATATACGGGTTTGGACGGTTACGCGTGTACGCGTCTTCAATCCACTCATCTCTACCTTATTGATTCATTCTCGTTCCCTACTCTCTTTCTGCTTAGTTACACCTGCTTCCCAGCTGCCATAGCTGCTACTGCTGCTTGTGCTAGTGTTACTGCTGTTACTGTGCTGCTGCTGCTGCAACTACTGCTGCGGCTGCTACGACTAGGCAGGAGTGAGCAGGAGTAGGAGTTGGAGTTGGAGTTGGAGTAGAAGTAGCAGTTACATTAGGAGGAGAGTTGAGAGGATGAAAAGGAAGAGGAGCAGGTAGGAGTACGAGAGTAGAGTAGACTAGTTACATAGTAGTAGTAGTGGCAGTTACATTAGGAGGAGATTTTAGATGATGAAGAAAAAGAAGAGTAGTAGGAGTACGGGGAGTAGTTACATAGTAGTTGGAGTAGGAGAAAAATAGCAAGACGAGGATTAGGAAGTTGGACTAGGAGGAGGAAAGTAGCAAGACGAGGAGTAGGAAGAAGAAGAAGTAGGAGGAATAGGAAAGAGTAGAAAAGAGGTGGAGGAATAGGAGGATGAGGAAGAAGAGGAATCCTTGAAGATTAGGAGAAAGTAGGAAGACGACGGAGTGAAAGGAGGAGAAAAGAAGAAGTAGGAATAGGTAAAAGGAAAGAGAATAAGAGGTGGAGGAATAGGATGAGGAGGAAGAGGAAGACTAGGAAGAAGAGGAATCCTGGAAGAGGAAGAGTAGGAGCACGACTAAGAGTACAGTAGGAGTAGGAGAAGCCTGAGTAAGAGGAGTAGTAGAAGGAAGGTAAGAGGAGGAGTAAGGGAAAAAGACAAGGAAGAGGAAGAAGAGAACTACGAAGAGGAATAGTAGAAATAGATTAGGAAGAGGACAAGAATAAGAAGAGAAGGAGAAGGGGTACGAGTAGGAGTAAGAGGAGGAGGAAGAGGAATAGAAAGAGGAGGCATAAGAAGAGAAGGAGAAGGGGTACGAGTAGGAGCAAGAGGAGGAGGAAGAGGAATAGAAAGAGGAGGCAAAAGAGAGATCGAGAGAACAAGAAAAAGAAAGAAAGAGAGAGAGAAAGAGAGAGAGAGAGGAGAGGAGAGGAGTAGAAAGAGTGTAGGAGTAGTTGGAGGAGCAGGAGTAGGAGGAGAAAAAAATATGAATAAGAGTGGCAGTAGGAGGGTAGCAATAGCAGCAGCTGCTCCTCTTCTCTTACTCCTCTTCTCTTCCTCCTCTTTCTCATATTTGTCTCATCCTCTTACTCCGAGGCCTACTACCACTGCTACTATTACTACTACTGCTGCTGCTGCTATACTATTACTACTACTTCTACTACTACTACTACTACTACTACTACTACTACTACTACTACTACTACTACATATACTCCTGCCCCTACTCTTACTCCTACTCCAACTCCAACGCCAACAAGTCCTATGCCTACACCTTCTCATACTAGTCCTTCTCCTAATCACGCTTGTACTACTCTTATTCTTATTCCTACTACTACAGCTACTCGTAGGCTAGTGCTGCTCTTGCTATGCTGCTGCTGCTGCTACTGCAAGCTGTTGCTGCTAGTGCTGCTGTTGCTTCTGTGCTGCTGCCGCTATATCTGCTGCTGCTACTACTACTACTACTACTACTACTACTACTACTGCTGCTGCTGCTACTGCAAGCTGCTGCTGGTGGTATTGCTGTTGCTTCTGTGCTGCTGCCTAGTGCTGCGGCTGCTACTACTGCTGCTGCTCCTTGTGCAGCTGCTGCTGCTACTTGTGCTGCTGTTGTTCTATTGTGTGCTGGTGTTACTGCCGCTGCAGCTATTACTTGCAGCAGCAAATGGTTGTAGCAGCAACAACACTAACAGCAGCCGCAGCCTTAATATTAGTTTTCTCTAAAATATAGGTGTCCTTTCCTACCCATCTCCCTTTCAAATTCTGTGGTGGGTGGTTGCCAAGGTAAGTCGATAGGTAGGTCGGTGGGTTGGTAGGTAGACAGGCTGGCAGGCAGTTAGGTTGGTAAGTAGGTCGGTCCCAATGCACGCAAGGTTCTGTAACATTTCTTTCACGCCAAAGAGTCCATTGTACGACCAGCGCGCCAACATTGCCGGGTCAGCGGCCAAACTGCATTTTTTTTCGCTCGTCGATTTTTTTTTTCCTGACACCATTTGTTTGCACCCTCCCGGGCTTTCCCCAAAAATCATGGAGCAAATTTTTTCTGCGCCGCCCCCACCCCACCCCAGGCCTTCCCCAAAAATCAAGGAACAGATTTTTTTCTACACCCCCCCCCCCCGGCCTTGCCGGTAAATCAGGGGGAACATTTTTTGGCGGCCGAGGAGGAAAAATTTTCTTGTATGCGCGGGATGCAATTGGAATTCCCACCAACAGCGGAGGTGACAGGTGGGCGCGTGAAAAATCCAACCGTCCTCCTTCACGCAAGATTCAGTTCGATTTTTTCAAGCCCAACAGTCCGTTATACACGACCAGCTCGCCAAAATCGCCGGGTCAGCGGCCAAACTACATTTTCTTTTGCTCGTCGTGATTTTTTTCCCTCTCACCATCCCCCCGCCCCCGCCCCCGCCCACACACACACACACCACTCGGGGCCTGGGAGAATTTGTGGGTCTGATTTTTTCCTGCCCCCCGGCCCTTCTCCCCGAAAACCGGGGAAACATTTTCTTTCTCTCTCTCTCTCTCTCTCTCTCTCTCTCTCTAACCCCCCCCCCCCCTCTCTGCCTTGCCCCCGATTTTTGGGGGAAAGCTTCCTTGGCGGCAGACGAGAATTTTTTTCTATCTGAAACCCCAACGCACGCAAGATTCGGTAAAATTCCTTTCACGCTAAACAGTCTGTTGTGCACAATTAGCGCGCCAAAATCGCCGGGGCAGCGACCAATGCTCAGTTTTTTTTTGCGCTCGTCGTGGGTTTTTCTTTCCCCCTGCTACCGGTACCTTCACGAGATAAAAATTATGAATAAGTCTAAAAATATTGAGGGGGGGGGGACTCTAAAATTTTCCTGAAAAATAACATATTCAGTAATATCTTTAAATTATTTGTTGGATGTCACTACGGTCAACTGCAAAATTCTCTTGAAAGTAATCGTGCCTATCAAAATTGATTGCCGGAAGTACTCATAAACAATATTAATTAGTTGTATTATTAAATATTAATAATAATATTTAATAGTGCTTCTCTGTCAATGGCTGATGCATTTCTGCACATGCGCCTCCATCGTCTCACCCGTGAGGGGAGTACGAAGAATTGACGATAGGCTGTAATGACACCCCCGCAAGGGCAGTTCCAACACTTCCAGACGGACCGGTATGTTCAATGAAAATACTGGTCCAGACGGATCGGTATGTTCAATGAAAATACTGGTGGCACCGACGGGAATCGAACTGGCGACAGGGCCCAGATGGTAGAACTTGACCACTGGGCTATCACGGTGTCCAATTAATAATAATTAATAATTAATATTAATACTATGATTAATATTCTTGGTACACTGAAGAACTTTGTGACAGAAACCGTGGCAGTATTATGTAATGAATTTATATCGGTGACGACAAGCACTGTGGTAACAACACAATGAAATTAAATGAATGACGTCAAAAATAACTGAGTCTGATCAAAAAACCCGCCCAGGAGCCCGCAAAGGAGGCCGCTACTACTATGATTAATATTACCCAGGAGTTCGCCAAGGAGGCCACTACTAGTATGATTAATATTAATAGCCTGAGTAGGTTAGTTTCACCCCGCCCCCCCTCCAGCCTTCCTCTCTCTCTCTCTCTCTCTCTCTACCAGGCTTGGCCGCAACTTGAGACTCTGGTGAGGTCAGTATTAATAGTTTCATTTCACCTGTCGCGGCAAGGCTTCAAGTTTCGTGATTCAAGTCCTCCACGCGGCTGGCTTCACTGAGTGCTCATTGAGGGTCGGAGTGCTCTCAGTGGTCAAATATTGAGAAGTCAAGGCAACTAAGCCGAAATCTAGGCTTCAGTGAATTTTCAGTTCGAAGGCTGCTTTGAACTGATGTGGTCAATCTTCGAATCCGGCGTCATCCGAGACTGCTTATGACAGCTCTGATGATGAGCTTGCCAGTGGCTGGTGCCCAAGTTGACTAACCTCTTGTCTAGTACCAACCACCACCACCACCCCCCCCCCCCCCCGCTCCGACACGTATGAAGTTAGTATTATTAATAATATTAATATCAGTAAGTTCCTGTTTCTGCTCTAAAGTTCTTCCCCTACTCTGCTTCCCATATATATTAATACAAGTTCAGGGTCACAATGCAGTTTCTGCTTCAAAATGTTCAAGTAACCCCCCCTGCCCTATCTCTTTCAAACATCCACCGTTGAATACTCTATTAATACCCCCCCCCCCCCACACACACACACACAAGCGACTTCAGAGCGGTCTGGTTTTGTTACAAAGTTCTTCAGTGTACGAAGAATATTAATATTACAACTCACTGCTATATATTATTATCAATAATATTTCCGACAATAAATTTCCATATGCATGATTACTTTCAATATCATCTTTTCCACAGTAACATCCACTATTTAGTTTTAAAGATCTGTCGTTTTCCAGGAAATTTTAGACCCCCCCCCCTTTCCCCCATTTTTAGACTTAATTTTTTATCTCATGGTGAAAATGTAAAACAGGAAAGTCACATCCAGCGTAATCCGAGTCGAAGTGACCGTAAGAGAAAATCATGCTTACGACCGCAGAACTCAAAGAGTAGTATAGAAACATGCGATAGATCGTTCAAAGGAGCAGCCCATGAGCGAAAACATGCTAAATATTTGGTTCAAAGTGTGGTGAATACATTTATGTGTGTAGGTGTAGGTATGTAAGAACGTATGTATGTAAGTATGTTTGCATGTATGTGTATATGCATGCATGTCTTGTCTGTATGTCTGTTTGTTTGTGTGTATGTATGTATGTTTGTATGTATATATGTATGTATGTACGTAGTAATACTATGTTTATTTATGTTTATTTATGTATGTATGTTTACGTCGGGATGTATATATGTATGTACGTATGTTTATGTATGTACATGCGTATGTATGTATGTATGTATGTATGTATGTATATGTATGTATGCATGTATGTATATGTATGTATTTATGTATATGTATCTATGTAGGGTAGGTATGTATGTGTGCACGTCTCTGTATGCATGTATGTACGTGTGTATGTATGAACGTACCATAGTGTATGTATGTATGTATGTATGTTTGCTTGTTTGCATGCATGTATGTATGTATGTATGTATGTATGTATGTATGATATGTATGTATGTATGTATGTATGATGTATGTATGATATGTATGGATGGTATGTATATGGATGGATAGTATGTATGTAATAACTTTGTCTCATTGTAGTTAGGAAGGTATGTATGTCTATATTATGTATGAATTTATGTATGTATGTATGTATGTATGCATATATATTTATCTATGTATGTATGTATGTATGTACCTTTGTATGTATGTATGTATTTATGCATGTATGCATTTATGTACGTATGTGTGTAAGTATGTAATTAGTATGTATTTATGTATTAAGTGTATGCAATATATGTATGTATGCATGTATGCGTGTATGAACGTATGTATGTAGGCATGCGTATGTGTGCATATATGCATGCATGTACATACATATGTACATGTATAGACATACATACATACATACATACATACATGCATACATGCATGCATACATGCATGCACATACATACATACATACATACATACATACATACATACGTACATACAAACATACATACATACAAAAAAACATAACCATACATATATACATAAATACATAAAGACAAACATACAAACATGCATACAAACAAACTGAAAGCGGTAACAAGAGCAGTCCGGATATTGGACATAAAAGACGATACATCGTTTGGCAAAGAAGCATGCCCACGGACCGGCAGGGGACGTAGAGAAGGCCAACTTAGCTTGAATCGACTACTACTACCACTACTACTACTACTACTACTACTACTACTACTAATAATAATAATAATAATAATAATAATAATAATAATAATAATAATAGTGCTTCTCTGTCAATGGCTGATGCATTTCTGCACATGCGCCTCCATCGTCTCACCCGTGAGGGGAGTACGAAGAATTGACGATAGGCTCTAATGACACCTCCGCAAGGGCAGTTCCAACACTTCCAGACGGACCGGTATGTTCAATGAAAATACTGGTCCAGACGGACCGGTATGTTCAATGAAAATACTGGTGGCACCGACGGGAATCGAACTGGCGACAGGGCCCAAATGGTAGAACTTGACCACTGGGCTATCACGGTGTCAATAATAATAATAATAATAATAATAATAATAATAATAATAATAATATATTGATCTGTCATGGCTGAGCCCGAGGGCCATGCGCCTCCATCCCTCGACCCAACAGGGACTACAGTGAGTATGTTGGGGAGGGAGAGTGACTCTAACCATCCTGCATAGAAGGCCCCAAAAGGAAGTCCCTACTACTCGTACAGTGTCGGGTGCCTTGCAGGAAATCAACTACAAATGATTGATCTTCCCCGCATGATAGCTCCACGAGACTGGGTATGTCCCGCATGGAGGCACTCACAGGGGTAGCAGACATTTCATGCGGTCTGCCAGCGCATGAGGACGTTTTGTGGTAAGTATCTGGGACGCCTCGAAACCCGTCACCACCCCTAGATCGCGGAATGTAAATACCCCTTTGATCCCACGTGGTGTATGTCTTATAAAAAACAACACAACGACATGGCCTCGGAACCAACACAACAACATAGCCTCGGAACCCACATCGACATAGCCTCGGAACCCACACAACAACAGAGCCTCGGAACCAACACAACAACATAGCCTCGGAACCAACACAACAACATAGCCTCGGAGCCAACACAACGACATAGCCTCGAAACCAGTGGGAAGAGGCCCAACCACCTCCTCTTCCCGTGGGGTGCCATACTGTGCACCCCTCCATAATAATAATGATAATAATAATAATAATAATAATAATAATAATAATAATAATAATAATAATAATAATAGTGTGTATCTCCTGCCAATTGCTGAGCCAAAAGGCCATGTGCATCCAGTCCTCCATTCCATAAGGAAAGTCTCCACACCAATCGGTGGAATAAAGGAAGTGACGGCATAGAACATTACTCTAGGAGCTTTATACCAATCAGCCCATGGAAAGGACCGATGGCCTATGTACTCCCTAATAATAATAATAATAATAATAATAATAATAATAATAATAATAATAATAATAGTGCTTCTCTGTCAATGGCTGATGCATTTCTGCACATGCGCCTCCATCGTCTCACCCGTGAGGGGAGTACGAAGAATTGACGATAAGCTCTAATGACACCCCCGCAAGGGCAGTTCCAACACTTCCAGACGGGCCGGTATGTTCAATGAAAATACTGGTCCAGAAATATATAATAATAATAATAATAATAATAATAATAATAATAATAATAATAATAATAATAATAATAATAATAGTGCTTCTCTGTCAATGGCTGATGCATTTCTGCACATGCGCCTCCATCGTCTCACCCGTGAGGGGAGTACGAAGAATTGACGATAGGCTCTAATGACACCCCCGCAAGGGCAGTTCCAACACTCCAGACGGACCGGTATGTTCAATGAAAATACTGGTCCAGACGGACCGGTATGTTCAATGAAAATACTGGTGGCACCGACGGGAATCGAACTGGCGACAGGGCCCAGATGGTAGAACTTGACCACTGGACTATCACGGTGTCCCAAAATAATAATAATAATAATAATAATAATAATAATAATAATAATAATAATAATAATAATAATAATAATAATAATAATAATAAGCTAAGCTAAGCTATTAAGGGTAATTGTTTCTTTTTCAGCCAACTGGAAAAACGATAAAGATAACCCGATAATGATGCAGAGTTTGCCGTCATGACCGCGTTAAATTTATGCTTTAACCCAAATTACAGCTTCAACATAAGAGTAAAGGCAGAGTATTATACGAATCGGAAAACACAAGGCTTTTTTGTTTTAACGAGACTTCTACTACTACTACTACTACTACTACTACTACTACTACTACTACTACTACTACTACTACTACTACTACTAGGCCAGGCTAAAAGTTATACTGTTTTTTTCTTATTCAGCTAACGGGAAAACCGATAAAAATAACCCGATAATGAGGCATGAACATTTAGAACTTTCCCCCGAAAAAAAAAGGAGAGCAAAAGGAGGATTACTGCTTTTGGGGTCTGGTAAGTTTTTTGTAATTTTTTTTCTTCCTAGGGCAAGGTTTTTTTGCAACAGGCGAAAAAAAAAGTAGGGATGTGTGCAGGGAGAAATGCTTCCAAGGAGGAGGAGCGCACGATGATTCTACATATAAAAAAGATCTTAAGAGGGGCCGGCCCCCCCCCCCCCTCCACTCCCTTTCCCCCCGTGCCTCTCCAGTTCTTTCCTGCGGCCCCCCCCCCCCCACACACACACACACGCACACACACAATGGCCAAATCCGGAAGCGTGCCCCCCGCCTCCGGCCCCCCCCCCGCCTTCTATCCTCTCTCTCTAACTCTGCCTTTTCTGCTCTCTGGTTGTTCACAAGATCTTATTCCCACCCCCCCCCCCCCCCGCCCCTCCATTGCGTACTGTTTTCGTACGTGCTTTGCCCCCCCCCCCCCTCCCTTGCGTACTGTTTTCGTACGTGCTTTCCCCCCCCCCCCCCCCCCCCGCCCCTCCCTTGCGTACTGTTTTCGTACGGGCTTTGCCCCCCCCCCCCTCACCCCCTTTCCTTTGGCACTAGTACCGTTCTTTCCCTCCTCTCATTCCCCTTTTCTCGGACGGTCCCCCCCCCCCCTCCCCCACCCCGCGACCGCCATTGGTTTTTTTTGTCCTCTCTCGCTTTCTCCCACCGCCGCTCCTAATCTTCCACCAACAACAACAAAAAAAAAAAGAGTAGCGAATGCAGGGCTCGGCCGGTTTGCCCGAGCCCTGCCGTGTCAACTGGGCTGTACCGACAGCCGCGCCTTGCGTACCCGCACCCCGTTTCGCGCTAGACGCTTCTACACGGAAGGCGCTGCTGCAAAGGCTCATCTGCACTCCACGGTTGCTAACGCACACAGTAGACGACCTGCTGGCCGAAGGCTGGCAGCACTGCCCCCGCGCTGATCTGGCGATGCTGTGGTGCGTCTTCCACAAGAATCCGCACGGCATCCGGAGCGTGTGCACGAGGGGCCGGACGATCGCGTGGGTGCGGGGGCAGCTGCTCGCGGACCTGCTGCTGAGGCTACGCGCCGATGCCACCGAATACGCCACCCACAAGACCAGCGCCGGGCAATGGATGTTTGTGCGCCGGTGCTGGAGCCGCAGGGCGCCAAACGCCAGGGACCGCCTGCGGGACGCTTTCGAACAGACCACGCGGGCCGTGCACCGCAAAGTGCTGGCCGCGCAAGAGCGGCGCATGGCCGTGCACCGCAAAGTGCTGGCCGCGCAAGAGCAGCGCGTGGCCGACGCGCTGCGTTTGTCGCAGGCCCTGGCCGGCGACCAGGTCTGGCTGCGGCTGATGCCGCGCGGTGTGCAGCCCGTGCAGGAAATCCCGTTGTTCCTGAACCGCGCAGCGGTGGACCGCGGCCGCGTGCGGCTGTGGCTGCGGCTATACCGCTGTACGGGAGCTGAGCACGCGCTCAACTGGGTACGCGACGACGGCGGACAGCGGCCGCGAACGCTGGTACACGCACGAGCTCGCGCCCTGGTGTACACAATCTTTGCGCTGGCCCGCGTGCGTCGCGGGGCTGGTCGGGCAGTACCTGGGGCCCGTACATTTCTAGCTCATGCCATTCGCTTTTTTTCCACGGGACATTACTACCCCCCCCCCCTTCCAGCTCCTTTTTTTTAGGGGATGGAATGCAAAGGGGAAGGGTGGGGGGAGGGGGAAGGGAGAGGGGGGGGGGGGGGCGCAAAAATCTTAGGAACTAACTTGTGGCAAAGGGATTGTACGACGTTCCTTTTTCTTTTCCTGCCACAACCCCGCGCACGAGACCGAGAAAAGGAGGGAGGGAAGGGGGGGAGAGGGGGAGGCGTGAGGTCGCGGAAAGAGGGGAGCAAAACAAGGACTGCCCGCTGGGAGTGTTTACAAAAAAAAATTCATACTTTAAGAAAAGGCACAAGAAAACTTTGATAAAAAGGCCCCATCTCTTGTGCCTGCGAATCCGATGATGTTTTACGACTCTCCGGGGATTACGGGCTTCATAATAGCGTAGCTATTTGCTCCGGCGAGACGGTTTGTCTGGGCCGGGCTCTGGACAAATTGCTTCGATTTGAAACTGCAGTTTCCTTCCTGGGTTAACGTGGCTTCCCGGTCTACTGCCAATAATTCGACTAAGCAGTACTGCGGTTGCCGCCGTGACAGTTATATTCCTTACTACTCTGCCGCCAACTCCAGAACGTGTGCGATGGGCTGGAATCTTGCTGAAACGAGATGCAGCGTCAACAACGGGGGATTCAATAGTGAAGCTTTGAATATGGCGGGCTGCCAGGGGCCAAGAGAAGCCTAGAATGTGACGCAAGCTGTGCGCTGGGCTGGTATTTTTACCCGACCCCAGACTGTCCGCTATTTCAACAGTTTCCTTATCAGACGACGTCGGTCTCCGTGTATGGCACGTGGGCGGGACTGCAATGTGATCATCGGGTGTTGGCGCCGTGCACGAGCACCACGTGCCATCCGAATGCAACGTGCTCGTATGACAGCGGAGGCTACAGCCATTGTACGTGTAATTCTTCTGCCTGGTGGCAGAACGACCCGATCGCCAACGGCTTCGGTACCAACGGCTGCAACCGCATCCCGTGCCAGTGGGAGCTCCCGCGCGGGCCGGTGTTTGGTTCGCAGTGTAAATACCTGGTGCCTGACGGCCCCAAGTGCACGCTGTTCTGCCAGGCGGGGTATAGGGACAACAACAACGGGCTGGGCGTCGAGTACACGTGCCCGCAGGCCGGCTGCTGACGGCCGTCAGCGGCGGGCTGCAGTGCGTCGCCTACCAGGAGCAGGAAATGCTGGCTGGTCTAGGCAGGCTGCAGTACGAGAGTTTGCTGATGGTTCCGGGCGCCGAGATGCAGTGGTACCGACCGCAGCTAGCGCTGGGCGACCTGGACGGAGACGGGCTTGACGACGTCGTAATGACGTACTGCAACGGGCCAGAACGCTGGGCCAACACCTACGTGTTTGTGAGCACGACAGCTGATAATTCACAAGTTTATAAGCGCCTGTTTACTCGTCCCCTACTAAGCCGGCTGCTAGTATACCAGGGCGCTATTTGGGGCTTGATTGAATTGATATATGTACAAGCCAGCCGTTGGGACTGGCCGCCTCCCGCTGGCACGGACTGGGGCTTTGTCAGCCTAAATGCCCGCTCGATCTATTTGGATACTCGTTTTGACTGCCTCTTGATGGTATCGCCTGTGCTAAACAGCCTCTTGTTTCTGGTGCCTTCCTGCCCGAAAGACGTGTATTGGGCAGCATCCTATGAGCTCGTGGTGCCATACCGCTTGTACGACTTGTCCAGTGGCAAGGCGATAGGCAGCGGGTCGGTGCCCTG
This sequence comes from Paulinella micropora, assembly GCA_019918135.1. NCBI lineage: Eukaryota > Cercozoa > Imbricatea > Euglyphida > Paulinellidae > Paulinella > Paulinella micropora. Next base: position 39,856 of record WBZZ01004426.1, read on the forward strand.
GACAAAGGCCAACGACCCACCGTGGGGCTCGCCGCTGTGGCAAGAAAACCCTACCGGCCTGCGCCTGGTGGGCCAGTGCAATGTGGCAGTGTGGCTCGAGAGCACGGGTGCCTTAGGCCAGCGGCTGTTGTGGTCGACCACGGACCTGATAGTGCAGTGCCTTTCAGTCCCGTCCGCCGCGGCAGCGTTCGCGGTTACGTCGACCGGCTCGCTGTTGTTCATCTCCACAACGGGCGACCCGCGCAACGGCACGTTCACTGTCGACGAGATAGCCACGGACGTGGGTCAGGTGCACTACTGCAGCGGTAGCGCCAGGCCAAAGCTGCGGCTCGCGGTGTTGAGCCCCAGCGGGAGGGCCGTGCGAGTGTTAGCCCAGAACCCCGTGAACGAGCGCTCTGCTTTTGACACCGTAGCTAGCCTACCGCTGCAAGGATCATCTGAAACGGTGTTCACGCGCATGGCGTGCCTGAAGCTAAATCAAGACGAGCGCGAGGACTACAACCTGTTGATCGCGCGGCTGCTGGCTGGCCAGACGTCGCTGAACCAGTCGTCGTTCCTGATACGCCTGCCAGTGACACAAACTACGAGCGGCAGCGCGCTGTGGTTGCTGGACCGCTGCGCTTTTGTCAAATGTACCACCAATGCCACGTGCGAGCTGCTCAACACGTGGCCGCGCTGCCGCTGCGCCGCCGACCTCGTCGGGGACGGCGTGCGCTTCTGTGTGCCGCGCCCGCCGCTGCGGTCGGGCGGCGGCCTGTACGTGCTGCGCCTCGGCAACCAGAGCGTCGCACCGGACGGCGCAGACGGCGTGCTGCCGGTGGTGTGGCGCTGCCCCAACGGCGCCGACCCGCGGACGTGGTGCACCGCGCGGCCGTCGTGCACTCTAGAGCAGGGGCTGCCCCAGCCCGCGGTGCCAAGGGCGCCGCACTACTACGTCAACTGCCCCGACTGCCGCCTCGAGCTGTGGTACAACACTACAACGACCGACGACTGCTACTATCTACTCTCAAGCGCAGGGTGGCCCGTGCTATCTACGACCGCGACCCGCCTGGAGGCCAGCTTTGTTTGGTCTGTCCTGGGCCCCCTCCGCGGGGCTACGCAGTTGTCGAACTGGACGGTAGCGGCCGGGCCGGGCACCTGTGCTACCGCGCACGAGCTGCTGCAGAGCTACAGCTGCGCCTTTCCGTTCGTCCTGGGCGAGTCGCCGGAGCCGTCCGTTGTGTGCTCGGCGTTGGCGCGCGTAACTTTGCCCTGTGGGCCCGGTTCCTCGCAGATCGCCTGCGAGCTGCAGCCCAACGGCACGCGTTACCGGTGCCGCGCCAACAGTTCGCGTGCCTTCGTGCTCGACGGCACGGTCGACGCCAGGATGCTGTCGGGCGACTGCGGGCTGTTGCGCCGGGCGTTGGACCCAACGGTGGACTTCAACTGCAGCTGGCCCCTAGCCCCGGCGCCGGAGCCAGCTTTTTGCGAAATCGTGTCACATGACCAAATGTGGCGCCTGGCATGCTCCTCTTCTGCAGAAACGTGGTGCGGACCCGAAGGCTGCGGCGCGGGGCGGAACTGTGCACTGTCTTTCGGTTTGGAATGGTCCCTCCCTGCCCTCACTCCGCAAAGCGGCGAGCGCACGGTTCGTCGTGGTGTGTTACAGGCTCAGCGCCAGCGAAGATACTAGTGCCGAGGCACGACTGAGCGCCTTGCGTGAGCAAACCAGGCTGGGTTCTCAACCTTAATACTATCCTTATCCCAAGACCGGTAAAACTGTAGCATAGGTGGAAGGTTCCTAAGCGCACTCTCCGACGATCGAGTCTTCCTCGAGTCCTTAGCCAGTCCCACCACCTTCATCACAAAGAGAACATCCTTGTCTGTTTAGTAACGAATCTGATTGGGGCCTGACCAGATAGAACTGATCCAAAACCTAAGTCATCCCCAGTACCTTATTACCTTCCTTCCACAACTTGTGCTTGACTTCCACCTGCGAGGGCACCACCGGCCCCCCCGGCTCCGTCTGCACATCCGTCTTCCTACGCTTACCCGGCCTACTTCCCGGCTCAGAGTAGATCAGATCATTATCCGCCGCCCTTTTGGCCGCCTCCGTGGGTGGCCTGCGAACCGTTTCTGACCCCTTCTCTCCGGCCTCGGACTTTTTGACCGGGGTTTACCCGGCCCGCGCCCCCCTCGGAGCTCCGTGCCTGTTCCCCCCCCTGGCCCTGCCGGTCTCCCGGTTTACTTCCATCATCGGGTTCCTTATCAGTCCCCAACTTAGGAGGGTCCTGAAACTCCCCCTTTTCCCTGACGAACGCTTCTTGGAGCGTCTCGTTTTCCATCAGGAACGGATCATACTTAATGAGGCGCCGAACATTAACAATTTTGTTCTCCCCTCTGCCTCTAATCCGATAGTTCAACGTCCCTGTCTGTTGCACTACCTGATAAGGCCCCTTCCAGTGCACAAACATCTTAGAAGATATGCCCTTCGGGACCTGTGGGTAATACAACATGACAATGTCCCCTGGCTTATATGTTACCATAGACAAGTCCTGCTCCAAGGGTTCTTCGCTCAGCTTGCGGGCCTACTCCGCCAGCCTTGCCTGCCTCACCGCTTGCATTGCCTCCATGGAGACACTCATACGGACCCCCCAGAGCATCATAAGCCCAGGCCCATCTTGATACACCAAGTGCTGAGGCATCACCGGCTCTTGTCCAATCACCACCTGATACGGGGACCTACATTCCGCCCCCGCCCCCAGGGCCTTCGACTGCATCGTATTCATTGCGAATACAAGCTCGGGACCACCTCCCTACAAGAGTTGACTCTTCTTGCAGTAGGCCCTCAGAGCCGACTTGAGCGGTCTATGAACTCGCTCAATCTTGCCATTGGCCCTCGGGTTGTATGGGGTCACATACTGCCAGTGAACCCCGTAGAACTTCGCGAGCCTTTCCATAAGCTCGTTGTCAAAGGCCGGCCCCTTATCAGAGCAGATCGTTCTGGGGACCCCCACCACACAAAGGACTCGATCGATCAGCTCCCTGGCTGTCGTCTCCGCCGTCGTGTCTGGTACCGGAATCGCCCAAACGTAATTGCTCGCCCTGTCAATGACCGTCAACAAGAACTTATCCTTCGCCGGTCCCACCGGCGGTAACGGTCCCACGTGGTCTACATAAAGGAACTCAAAGAGCCTCTCCAGCAATGTAAATTTACCCACCGGGATTTTCCCTTCCACCGGGAGCCTCTTGTTCATCAGACAGATCGTACAGCCCTTGACCCTTTCCTTAATAAACCGATCCATCCCCTCCCACCAGAACCTCCTTTTGATAATCCACTGCGTTCTTTGCACCCCCGGGTGATTCACCAAGGGGACCACGTGCGACGCCACGTAGATCATCACGTGGAACCCATAAGACCCACTTCTCCGGGTTATTGGCCGTCTCAGCAGCCTTGCCTTTATACCAAAGGAGGCCGTCTCGCCATGCCAGAGTCTTCAGCCGTGTCCGGATTTGTCCGTCAGCAACAGCTCGTCCCCTGCCAAGAATTACAGGATCAAGTCCTTGTACTGTTCATCGGCCCTCTGGCATTGTTTCCAAGCCTCTACCGATGCTACTCAGAACTAGCCTGACGCGCAGCAAAGACACCAGTGGCGGTAGATTCATGAGGGCCGATGTCTGAATCATATTAAACTCTTTCCCAGTGATCTTCATCAAGTTGACAAAACTCCATTGAAACTTCGAGTCTCAAGTTCTGGCCGGATCATGTTGTAGTAGTCAGGCAAGACTTCAAGAGTCAAGTTAGTATGATATAATTATTAATATTAATTAACTCATTGGAACTGATAATTTTACTGTAATACAATGCAATTTAATCGTACCTATTTTTACTTTTTACCAGTATTTTCTCGCACCAAGTGCACTGGAAAATCCTTTTTACTCTAGCAATTTCTTTCAAGTTTTTAAATATATCAACTTGTATTTTTTGTCACCAGGCTGGCCGTGCTACTTATCCTTCCACTCTAACCTAGCTACATCCGTTACCACCCAACCTAAACCACTTGAATTCTACACCACAGACTTCCCGCTCAGAACCTTCGTCGTGAGCACAGCTCACAAGCACTGATGGCAGTGGAGACCATACCGCCACTCATCTTGCCCTTAGGCTCTATCATGAGTCTAACACTTGCGGCACTTTCCCTTTAACCAAATCTAGCACTTACTCGTTCTTATGCAAAGGGGTGAGCACGGTCACTAGTGGTCTATATGGTCTGACGGGTAAACCACTGTTATTAAATAACTATTTTTGAAAGAAAATATATAACTGACCAGTGAGTGAGTCACACTCATCATTAGCTGAGTTATTGATAAATTCAAGTTACAAATCAGATATTAATATATTAATAAATGAATCAATTATTAATATGAGTCAAAGTAATTGAGGGCCGCGGCCGCCGCTGACTCTTGAACAGTTCGCTCAGTGGTAGCTATATACTAATCAATGAATGATCATCAGTCACTAGTCACTGTGGCACAGTCGCTTGCCCGATCATCACTACATTCATCCGGCCATGGAGGCTCAGCCTCAGCCATCGCCGCCGGTGGCAGGCACTTCAAATTAAAGTTCAATCATCTCGCCGCCCACATATCATGCGGCGGCCGGCCGGACTCATGATGTGTGCCGGCTTGCTCATCATTTAGGCTCAGTCTGCCATCGCCGCCGGGCCAGCACTTTAAATTAAAGTTCAATTTCGCCTGCCGGGAGCGCCCGCCCTGAGTAAACTTGATTTAATGTATTAATACACATATCAGTGTCGCGCCCCCGCCCCCCCCCCCCCCCTACTATTACTGCCTGCTGACATTCAAGTCAGTGGTCCGGTCAGGCCGGTCAGAATTCTGACCTGACGGCGGCCGTTTTTTCTGACCCGTCACGGCGTACTACCACCAGCACCAGGTCAGTGACTAGGCCGCAGTTATGTGATCAGATTTTCAAGCGGCAAAATTTACCGTATCTAACGGCATATGTAACATATGAAAATGTATGACTGAGCCGTATTGAACCAGAGAACAAGTGCAAGGCGAAGTCCTATTAACATGGTATATGTAGCCTGAGGCGGTGACAGACAGCACACTTCCTAATATCGATTAGCGGCTTACTTTTTTCTCTGTTGCAGACCTAGGTGATGCTGCTTCTCTTGACTGTCCTGCACGTTCTCAACTGTTTGACCTCTCCTGCTTTTCAGTGTCTTGGAAGCTTGTCCAGGTGGCTCAGTCTCTGCCTCCTGCTTGGTGCTGGTTTGCAATTCTGCAGATGCAAAAAACGAAGTTGAGGAGGCGGACGTTGCAACTAGAGATGATGAGGATGGGTGAGAAGCAGAGGGCTCAAAGATATTGGAACCATTTGACGGTGCTACATGGTATTTGTTGCCATCAGATTCGTCAGCATATTTTAAAAGGTAAACACCACATAATACCTACATAAATAAATTTGTTTTCACGCAACATCCTTTTCTAAATTACACCTAGTTTGTCTGGTACGCAAACAAATGTTGCATACGAAAAAGCTGAGAGAGAGAGAGAGAGAGAGAGAGAGGGAGAGGGAGGGAGGGAGGGAGGGAGGGAGGGAGGGAGGGAGGAAGGCAGAGAGCGAGAGCGAGAGAGAGAGAGAGATAGATAGATAGATAGATAGAGAGAGAGAGCGAGCGAGCGAGAGAGAGAGAGAGAGAGAGATGCAGAGGCGGGCAGAAGAAGGAGTAGAAATGAGAAGAGTGGGGATTACCAAGGAGACGCCGGCAAACCATTGCGCCTGCGAAATAATCAGATAATATTTAAATGAGCATCGTATTTCTTCCTTTCTCACTTTTGATTCTATCACAGACCTAAAGTGCGTGTATGGTAGAGCGTAAGTCGCAAATAGTACTATGAGCAATAAGTTTTTTGAATTTTGAAAACATCTAATTTTTATTTCGAAGGAATTAGAGACTTGGGAGAAAGCATTACGCGCAGAAACCCAATAACAACACCCTCCTGAGAAAACAGCCATTATGCTCCACGCGTGCGCACATGCACTGTATTTACACACAGTGCATGTTGCCAAGCAAAGTGAACGTTGATTTCACCTTTTCAGCTACCAAGAGCAAGAACGAGTATGGATTAACAGCTGACGAGACAGATCTTTTCAAAATCTCTCAACTGGAAGCCACACGAGTCACCCGATAACTAGTTCATAATTCTTTATGATTTTGCAACTGATTTTTGTGGCATCGCTTGTGTGATTAGGAGTGATTGTAAGTCGGGCTGATACCTTAATGGATTCGTTAAAAAAGAACCAACCAAAAAGACCCTAGGCACATATGAATTTTCCGTACGAAAGGATTGAATTTCAAACAAGTGATCGAGGAATTCCTGATATCATTCCAAGTTTATAAGTTCCACGTGCTTGTAGACTTGTGCGCTGTTCATGTCATATGCTCATCTTCGATGATGGGGCCTGTCTCTAATAGATATGGCCAAGCGATGAGGAACGATCAAGTAAACTGCTGCTCTTTGAACGCACTCCTACTCCTCCTCCTCCCCCTGACCCTCCTCCTCCTCCCCCTCCTCCTCCCCCTGCTTCCCCTCCTCCTCCTTCTCCTCCTCGTCCTCCTCCTCCTCCTCCTCCTCCTTCTTCTTCTTCTTCTTCTTCTTCTTCTTCTTCTTCTTCTTCTTTCTTCTTTCTTCCTTCTTCCTCCTTCCTCCTTCCTCCTTCCTTCTTCCTTCTTCCTTCTTTCTCCTTCCTTCTTCCTTCCTTCTCCTTCCTTCTTCCTTCTTTCTCCCTCCTTCTCCTTCCTTCTCCTTCCTTCTCCTTCCTTCTCTTCCTTCTTCTTCCTTCTTCTTCCTTTTTCCTTCTTTTCCTTCTTCCTTCTTCCTCTTCTTCTTCTTCTTCTTCTTCTTCTTCTTCTTCTTCTTCTTTTTCCTCCTCCTCCTCTTCCTCTTCCTCCTCCTCTTCTCCCTCCTCTTCTCCTTCTCCTTCTTCTTCTCCTTCTTCTTCTTCTTCTTCTTCTTCTTCTTCTTCTTCTTCTTCTTCTTCTTCTTCTTCTTCTTCTTCTTACCGATAGACAGAAGGAAAGCGCGTTCACAGACGTTGCAGCGCTATACAAAGATACCCAAACAGCAAATACTGCATACGCATATATAGGTATGTAAATGTAGGCACATATATGCATAACTATATGAACGTAACATTTGAATAATATTTAATGCTAAACACTCACATGGTGTGTGTATTGTGAATGCATGTTCTGCATGCAACGGATGACTCTTTGAACGTATGTACGCACGCAAATGCAATAACGGATACAAGGCTTCGGCGTCACGAGACTCCTAAAAGTAAAGTATATTCCCACGCACTCACGCCAGCTTAATGCGTACACAAATGTTACCTGAGTGTACCTTGCACTTGCATGGAGCGCACCTAGAACATGTAAGGTTTGAAAGTTTGGTATACACATAATACAGTATTCTTTTTGAGACATTCCCACAAATGACCGCAAAATTAGAAGGTACCAATTGATTTAGCATAAGTGTATTCAGGGCGAGCACGACGACAACCAGAGCAATTCGTATAGACCATTCCAACACATCCTAAGAACAAAGTGGATGACTAAATTTCCTTCGCGTCGTCTCTGCATCTCTATTTACTGACCTCTTGACAGAAGGAAGCATCCAGCGCTGTGCACAGAAGCTGCCGAGCCACTTTAACAAGTGCAACAACCAGCATGACGATATAGATTTCAAACACGTTTCTATACCATTCATATGCTGTACTTCCTTGTACATGCACACAAACACATCATATATATATATATATATTGCTGTGAGAAAATATAGGTATAGAAACAGAAGAAAAAGACACATTTGTGCATACTTACCAAACAAGTAGCCCATGCATACGCATACGCATTACGACATGTTTAGAAACATAGATAGATAGATAGATAGATAGATAGATAGGTAGATAGATAGATAGATAGATAGATAGATAGATAGATAAATAGATAAATAGATAGATAGATAGATAGATAGATAGATAGATAGATAGATAGTAGGTAGGTAGATAGATAGGTAGGTAGGTAGGTAGGTAGGTAGATAGATGATATCGACTAATGTCAGAAAAAAGGAGCTTCTGATTTCGTCAACCAAGGAAGTCTGTAAAGTATTGACCCGATGCCCAGCTAAGCCGTGATGTTTGCACGGAAGGGACTGATACAGGCGATATCAAAGCTCCCTAGTACCAGGCGGGGCCAGGGCTCGTTCCATAAAGCGCCCCTTGCAGAACGAGCTCCCACCTCCATTACAGAGGGCCCAGTAAGCAGATGGAGTTTCGAGACTGTTCGACAGTCTAGTATAAACCGACAGAGCACTGTGGGTTTTATTCCGGGCTCAACAAGCGAGAAAGGGCACCCTGAGGGAACAGGATTGTGCTTCCCGTCGCTATTTCGGCATGTGACTCATAGGCGTATGGCTAGGCACACATAAGGCACCCCACCACGGGCCCAGCACACCCACACCATCCCCTAATTCTCTGTCTGTCGACAGATGGCACCCATTTCAAAACATCAAGCCCAAGGGAGGGTCAGTGACACCTCAAGTGGCCTTGGTTCACTTCGTGGAGTAAGTGATGAGATCAACTGATGAGATATCGACTAATGTCAGAAAAAAGGAGCTTCTGATTTCGTCAACCAAGAGATAGATAGATAGACAGATAGATAGATAGATAGATAGATAGATAGGCAAGTAGGAGAGTATGCATACATGCATACAAACTAGATCTTCCTCATCTCCCTCATCGAATTCCTGCTCCCTTCTCCCTCCTCTTCTTCCTCCCTGCTCTGTTTCTATCTTTTCTTCTTCTTCTTCTTCTTCTTCTTCTTCTTCTTCTTCTTCTTTTTCTTCTCCTTCTCCTTCTCATTCCTTCTCATTCCTTCTTCCCTCTTCCCTCTTCCTCCTTCCTACTTCCTCCTTCCTCCTTCCTCCTTCCTCCTTCTTCCTTCTTCCATCTTCCTTCTTCTTCTTCTTCTTCTTCTTCTTCTTCTTCTTCTTCTTCTTTCTTCTTTCTTCTTTCTTCTTTCTTCTTTCTTCTTTCTTCTTTCTTCTTCTTCTTTCTTCCTCCTCCTCCTCCTCCTCCTTCTTCTTCCTTCTTCTTCTTCTGCTTCTGCTTCTGCTTCTCCTTCTTCTTCTTCTTCTTCATCTTCTTCTTCTTCTTCTTCTTCTGCCTCTTCTTCTTCTTCTTCTTCTTCTTCTTCTTCTTCTTCTTCTTCTTCTTCTTCTGCCTCTTCTTCTTCCTCTTCCTCTTCTTCCTCTTCTTCTTCTTCTTCTTCTTCTTCTTCTTCTTCTTCTTCCTCTTCTTCTTCATCCTCTTCTTCTTCTTCTTCTTCTTCTTCTTCTTCTTCTTCCTCTTCTTCTTCTTCTTCCTTTTCCTTTTCCTTTTCCTTCTTCTCCTTCTTCTCCTTCTTCTCCTTCTTCTTCTTCTTCTTCTTCTTCTTCTTCCTTCTTCTTCCTTCTTCTTCCTTCTTCTTCTTCTTCTTCTTCTTCTTCTTCTTTCTTCTTCTTCTTTCTTCTTCTTCTTCTTCTTCTTCTTCTTCTTCTTCTTCTTCTTCTTCTTCTTCTTCTTCTTCTTCTGCTTCCTCTTCTGCTTCCTCTTCTTCTTCCTCTTCTTCTTCTTCTTCTTCTTCTTCTGCCTCTTCTTCTGCCTCTTCTTCTGCCTCTTCTTCTTCTTCTTTCTTCTTTCTTCTTTCTTTCTTTCTTTCTTTCTTTCTTTCTTTCTTCCTTTCCTTTCCTGTCCTTTTCTTTCTTTTCTTTTCTTTCTTTCTTTCTTTCTTTCTTTCTTCTTCCTTCTTCCTTCTTCCCTCTTCCTTCTTCCTTCTTCCTCTTCTTCTTCTTCTTCTTCTTCTTCTTCTTCTTTTCTTCTTCTTCTTCTTTCTCTTCTTTCTTTCTTCTTCTTTCTCTTCTTCTTTCTTCTCTTCTTCTTTCTTCTCTTCTTCTTTCTTCTCTTCTTCTTTCTTCTCTTCTTCTTTCTTCTCTTCTTCTTTCTTCTCTTCTTCTTTCTTCTCTTCTTCTTTCTTCTCTTCTTCTTTCTTCTTCTTCTTCTTCTTCTTCTTCTTTCTTCTCTTCTTCTTTCTTCTCTTCTTCTTTCTTCTCTTCTTCTTTCTTCTCTTCTTCTTTCTTCTCTTCTTCTTTCTTCTCTTCTTCTTTCTTCTCTTCTTCTTTCTTCTCTTCTTCTTTCTTCTCTTCTTCTTTCTTCTCTTCTTCTTTCTTCTCTTCTTCTTTCTTCTCTTCTTCTTTCTTCTCTTCTTCTTTCTTCCCTTCTTCTTTCTCTTCCTCTTCCTCTTCCTCATCTTCTTCCTCTTCTTCTTCTTCTTCTTATTATTATTATTATTATTATTATTATTATTCTTCTTCTTCTTCTTCTTCTTCTTCTTTCTCTTCTTCTTTCTCTTCTTCTTTCTCTTCTTCTTTCTCTTCTTCTTTCTCTTCTTCTTTCTCTTCTTCTTTCTCTTCTTCTTTCTCTTCTTGTTTCTCATCTTCTTTCTCATCTTCTTTCTCTTCTTCTTTCTCTTCTTCTTTTTCTTCTTCTTTCTCTTCTTCTTTCTCTTCTTCTTTCTCTTCTTCTTTCTTCTCTTCTTCTTTCTTCTCTGCTTCTTTCTTCTCTGCTTCTTTCTCTTCTTCTTCTTTCTCTTCTTCTTCTTTCTCTTCTTCTTCTTTCTCTTCTTCTTCTTTCTCTTCTTCTTCTTTCTCTTCTTCTTCTTTCTCTTCTTCTTCTTTCTCTTCTTCTTCTTCTTTCTCTTCTTCTTTCTCTTCTCCTTCTTCTCCTTCTTCTTCTTCTCCTCCTCCTCCTCCTCCTTCTTCTTCTTCTTCTTCTTCTTCTTCTTCTTCTTCTTCTTCTTCTTGCGACAAAATTCAAAGGTTTCTGCTTGCGCTGATTGTTGATCATACAATTTGACCCCCTTTCTGCTTGTATACATAGTGTACATAGTATCCATAGAATATATATATATAATATATATATATATATGTATGTATATATGTATGTATGTATGTATGTATGTATATGATCGTATTGTAATACTGTACACAAGCTCATATAATATATATAAAGAAGCACCTCTGATTTGCGATGGGTCAAAGGCACACTTTCCCACCTGCACCAGCAGGTCAGGGCAAAAGGACACAACCACGGGCTATATTGAAGCAGAAAGCAGCGAAGTGAGAGGAAAAAGGGAGGCCTTTCTTTTCGTCCTGCCTTCTATCATCGCTGATTACTATTATTCCTTCTATCTTCTCCTTCTTATCCTTCCTTTTCTACTGTGTACGTTCCTCATTCTTCTTTCTCTTCGTTATGTCCATATGGTGTTAGAGCTACTACTACTACTACTACTACTACTACTACTACTACTACTACTACTATTATTATTATTATTATTATTATTATTATTATTATTATTATTATTATTATCTCTGAAAGGTGTTGGGAGTAGGGGGTGGAGAGTTTGGGGGGAGGGGGAAAATGGAAATTGTGTACCCCCCACGCCCCCCTCCCCCACCCCCGAATTTCCGCACCCATTTGTGGGAACCAGGAGGAGTTGGGAGCTCATTTTGACATGGTGGGTAGCCCCAGACTCGATCTTGATGCCGATATAATTTTTTTGGAATTCACGCAAATTTTGCGTTAGGGGAGCGTCCTGAATGCCAAAATTCCTTGTTTTTTGGGCCTATATTTGCAGCCCCTGTCCCTATAAATCCTGGTTTGTGGGAACCAGGAGGAGTTGGGAGCTCATATTGACAGGGTGGCTAGCCCCAGACTCGATGTTGATGCTGATATAGTTTTTTTGGAATTCGCGCAAAAAGGTGCGTTAGGTGAGTGTCCTCAATGCCAAAATTCCTTGTTTTTTTGGGAGTACTTGCAGGTACCTCCGGCAATTGAACGTACCCTGTCGACGGGGAAGGGGGGGTCCTCGGGACACTCCCCCGGGAACCTAAGCCCTGCAATTGTACGTACCCGTTTTGGTCGCGGGTGGCACACAAACGAGAAAATTGAGGTCTTTGTGCCACCAGGCGCCGTTTCCCACACCAGAGGGATTTAGCGGCTCGTATTTGGTGTATCTGACAGTTATTGATGAGCTCCCTTCGAAAATATAAAAACTGTGTGCCGGGTGGCGTAAAAACCAGAAAATTCAGGTTCTTGCGCCACCAGGCACCGTTCGCGCACACCCTGGTGTACCCGACACCTCTCGGTGAGCTCTCTCCGGAGATCCAAAAGTTTTCGTGCCGGGTGCACAAAAACCAGAGATTTTAGGTTTTTGTGCCACCAGAGTTTACACTTGCGTTCTGCTGGTATCTGGGGTGCGCAAAGCGCACCGCAAACCATCCTTTCAGGTGTTGGCGCAGCCCCTAGTTATTATTATTATTATTATTATTATTATTATACCGATCCGTCTGGACCAGTATTTTCATTGAACATACCGGCCCGTCTGGAAGTGTTGGAACTGCCCTTGCGGGGGTGTCATTAGAGCTTATCGTCAATTCTTCGTACTCCCCTCACGGGTGAGACGATGGAGGCGCATGTGCAGAAATGCATCAGCCATTGACAGAGAAGCACTATTATTATTATTATTATTATTATTATTA
>WBZZ01004426.1:55000-85786 GCA_019918135.1 Paulinella micropora
GAGCATCGCCGCCATCTTTTCATCCTCCCCCTTCATCCATTCCTCTTTGAAGAGCTTCATCTCCTCCTCTGCCTCCCGCAGTTCCCTGTGATAAAGCCCTCCTCGATTCAGCACGAGGGGCTGCCGGGCTTGCGCCTCATCGATAAACTTAAACAGTGCCTCACGAGAGCTCGCAAACGTTGGGCAATGCAGCAGGAAGTGACGTAACGACTCGTTAACCTCAGTGCCACACAAGGCGAAACAGCTTGAGCAGTCCGGCGAGCATGAGCCAAATTTGGATCGGTAGAGGCGAAGGCGATTGTTGCAGCTCAACAATCGCCTTCTGATAAGGTTGTGACTTCCCCCCTCCAGCGCCCGCCAACGTGGGAAAGCAGAGCGGGAAGACATCTGGCTAAGCAGCACCCTAAGCCCATCAGAGGGCTTAGCCTGCCGCTCCCAGCCAGCTACTTCCTGCCGGACAGTCCATTGCTTTACCACCTCGTTCCAGTTCGCCAGAGCGGCCCGCCAGTCCTTATCATCTACCGTGCCATCTTCGTTCACGACCCGCTTGAGCGCATCCAAGCCCTCCCGCAGCCTGTGATCTGCTAAGATCAAATTTTCCGTATCTTCCTTCCATTTGCACCGACCCGTGTTGTAAAGCCTGCGTGTTAGCGCTGTGTTGCCCAGTAACTCGATGCGCCCTAGGAACCGAAGCCGGGCCGCCTTGGCAAGGATGCTAAAACTCGGCGTGCGGCCTAAACCCCTGGTGATGCAGCCGCTTGTGCGCGTACCAACACCCAAGATGACCCGCAGGGGCGCTACCAACGCGCCCTCCAGCTTACTCAGCTTGTTGGCGCCCGGCAGATCCCAAAAAGCCAATGCGTAAAGCAACTTTGCGCCAACCATTTGCTGCCAATTCATCAGCCGAAGACGCGCTGGAACTTCATGGGCAATCCAGAGGGGGTAGTAGGCAGCCGTTCCCGCTACAGTGATTTCCGCCGCCCGCTTCGCTTGCGGTTTATCGGAGAGGGTGTCCGTGAGCAGAACTCCCAGGTATTTGTAGTGGTCGGTGACGTTGAGAACCTTGCCCCGGAACCTCACGCATGGGGGCGACTTTTTTGACTTGACGTGCCCGTATATCGGCATGACTTCCGTCTTGCCCGGTTTCAGGTTGATTTCAAGCCGATAGTCCTCCACGAATGTCGCCACGACATTTACAATCTGTTGAAGCTCCGTGACACTATGCGCAATTACCGCAACGTCGTCGGCGTAAAGCAGGGTCCGTATGTCTTCGATGCGGTTGAGGTCCTCGATCTCCAACTCTTTCGCGATTCGGACCGTTAGCTCATCCATGAAGACGTTGAACAGCGACGGTGACAACGGCGACCCTTGCTAAACTCATCTCTTCCAGCACTTCACCAGTGAGTTCGCCATCGACTAGCACTCGCGATGACGTTCTTCGGTAAAAACGCCGCAGAATGCGATAGAACTTGCCCTGTACCCCCATCTGGGTTAGCCTCTGAAACAACCCGGCCCGCCAAACCGTAGGGAATGCCTTTCTCAGATCCACGAACAAAACGAAAGAACGGAGGCCAGCTTGTTGTCTAAGGCGCAGACGCTCCTTAAGGACAAAAATCTGTTCCCCCGTACTACGTTTTGGCCGGAACCCACCCTGCTCTGGGCGCAGCCTGCCCGGCTGATCGATGAAAGCCGTAAGCCTCGCCGCCATAAGGGACAGATACATCTTAGCCAGACAGCTCAGAATCGCGATGTCTCTCCAATTTTCCGGATCGGTTGGGTCGCCTCCTTTTGAGATGTTAACGATAATCGCTTTGCCCCAGTCGCTGGGGGTGTATTCGCACGATTTCAACCAGTTGAAGAAGCGCGCCAGAAAGCTCACAATCCGCGTGCCTCCGTACTTGAGCATCTCGTTCTTGATCTTATCCGGTGAGCACGCTTTGTGATTCTGGAGATTTTCCTGGCAGAGCTCCACTTCCTTCTCGGTGTAATCATAGTCCAGCGGGCCCGTCTCAGTCCGGATCTCCTCGGCTTGCGCCATGGCCTCGAATTGGTCGCGCAGGTTGTCGTTATACTGGAAGGTTTCGCGGGCCTTCCGCTCGGGCTCAATCCGCGCTGCTTCCTCATCAGAACCGACTTCCTCTACACATGCATCCTCCAAAAACTGGTTTTCTTTGGGGACCACCATACGTCGGCGGTATTCTTCCCATTCTTGTAGTTTTTCCCGGAGTGTGCATGCCAGAGTGCCATCGGGCTTCCGAACAGGAGCAGAAGCTTTGGACCGCCGAACCCCGCCCAAACGCTTTGACAGCTTCCAGTACGTGGCCATGGTAGCGCTCCTGAAGTTGGCAGCGGTGTCATTCTGGACCCGCTTCCACGCTGGCTCCTTATTATCCTTGCATAACCTTCTGACCACCTTCCTCGCTTCTTTATATCTTTGCAAGGCCTCTCGGTTGGCCTCATTCCTTCGCCAGAGGCCGTATGCCTCTCTCCGTCGCGCAATCGCTTCCCTAAGACCCTCATCAAACCATGCATTAGTAAACCCCGGCCTAATCACCCGAACTCCCAAGACCTTCGCGGCTGCGCCCTTGAAAGCTCGGACCACTAAGCTAGCGACCCTATCTACCTCCTGCTGAAGCTCATCCGGGTCCTCCACTGCTGATAGATCTGGGAGGCCATCTGGCAACAGCCCCGATATACCAGCTGCAAAGGTCTCGTCGTACTTGAACCTAAGCTTAGACAGCTCACTCTCCTTACCCTCAACTACCCTGCCTATCAAGCGCTCTGCCTTGAATGCTTTGTACCTCTTTACCTGCTTTTTGGGGGGTGGCTGTCCCCCCCAGACCAGTTACGCCCACACAGCTTTGTGGTCGGTATCAAGGTCTACCTCGTCGACGCCGAAGCTCGCCTCCTCCGCCAGCTCGGAAGACACGCAGATGTAATCCAGCAGATGCCTTCGTCCACCTACATTTTCCTGCCTAGACCACCAATATTTGTCCCCCCGTGGTTGCGAAAACCCACTGAGATTGCGCAACCCCGTGGCAACAAGCATCTCAGCCAGCAACTCACCATTCTCACTCCTAACCCCTCTACCCCTCTCATCTATCTCGCCAAAGGAAAGGGCCCACCACTCCCTCCTCCCGCGCTATTCTGGCGGGCCCCAGCTTAGCATTAGCATCACCAACCGTAACCACATGACCTTTGGTGGCGAAGTAGGAGACGGCCGCCTGCCACGCCTCATAGGCTGCAATAGATTCCTCTCGTTGATTTTCTTGGGGTAAGTAGCCGTTGCCGACGAACCGTCGCGCTCCCAGACGACAGCCTCACCCATGTGAAACAGGCGCCTGTACAATGGTAGCGCACGGTGCCAGATAGTTGGCCACCAACGTCAAGACTCCCCCCAAGAGACGCGAGCCCGCACCAGTTGCAGCCGCTTTGCCGAGGACTGCGAAGCCGTCGACTTGGAGCTTCTCCACCTTCTGCGACGATAGGTTGTGCTCCTGGACTCCGACGATCACCCAGCCTCGCTCCTTGTAGTGCTCCGGCCATTCCCCAAAGCCTGGGCTATCCGCACCCACTTTGCCTTGCCAATTATGTGAGGCCACCCTCAGTGGGAAGCCTTTCACAAATTGGGAAGAACGAAGCTGATGCCGATGCCTGCGCTTCGGTTGAGCCCGCCTGGAGCCCTCCGCCACCCTCCACGGCCCATCCTGCACCCTCCGCCCCAGCTCCTCCAGCTCCCGCATCCCGCCCCACTCCGCCAAGGGAGATTCACCGCTTGCGGCTTCGTCCTGGGGCTCGTCGACTTCCACGTCGAGCACCCAGTAGCCAAACCCCTGCTTGCGAAGCTCCCTCTGCATCTCTACATACTGGGCACCCCCCCGTGCAGCCCGCTGCTTCTCTCTTTCCCGGAAAGTCCTACCCGTCGCAACGTGAACCTTTCCCGTGAAGAACTTACGCTCCCGCAGCAGCCGCACCATCTTCTCCGCCTCCTCACAAGACGCACATTTAATCCGCAAATGCCGCCCGCTACCTCTGCCCGCGAATTCCACCTCGACTTCCCCGAGACCGAGAATTCGGAGCTCTCGCGCCATGACCACTGTCTGAGAGACATGCGATAGCCCCCATACTATGCAACATCTCTTATCCAGCTCATTTCGTACCTTCCTCCGCCACCGAGGTACCGCTTGCCACACGCCGTGACCAGACCTTTCCGGACATGACTTCTCTTCCGAGGTTGGGGAGGGTGATCGAGATGCAGCAGGATTGCTGGCTCTACGTGATTCAGGTTGCCCGTCAGGTACGCGAGCACTCGACCACCCCCACCCCGGCCGAGTAGCCATCACCACCCGCAGGCGCACTCCCACGGGGAACGTCTAAACCTGAAGGATTACCGCCTTGACCCATAGGGCCAGCACTAGCGGCCGCGCTCTTCGCATAAGAACCTGACATAAGTGGTATGGGACCCCGGTGCCGCATTGATCGAGTTGTAAACTCGATAAATGAGGACCCAGGTGGGGTTATTTAAAGCTCAACCCTTAAAAAGCATACGTGTACGTATGTATAGGAATACACACAAACACTCACCTGCATCCGTAACCAGGCACGAGGCAGGACCCGCTGTGCATCATCGAGGTAGGTGTCGTGGCAAACCACCCTGCGTCCGATAAACGCTGCAAGTGAGTCATCTACCGAGAGCACAGAGTGACAGGCCCGTGCACGTGTACCCACCACCCCATAACCCTCCGCCAGAGCAACCCCATGGCATCCGCAGGATGAGCACGAAGAGTGCTGAGAGTGGGAGCCCCGCTCCGGTCCGTCGTTACTTTGGTCATTTAGTCGTTTCAAGGCTTGTGGTAAGGTGTAGGGCCTCTCGCCTTCGTACAAACTCCGACCGACAGTAGTTTGGTTGACCATCCTTCGCGGTGACCCTCTGAACACAACCCCCTCCCCCAGTGCCCACCCCTTGTGATTCCAGAGGCCACCCCGAGCCAAGAGCCATGAGTATGATGAGCAACTCACATGAGTTACTCTCAGTAATTGGGACCCGTCTCATAAATCAATGGAACGCTTATCGTGCGCCCCTCATAGGCTCAGCCCGCCCATGTGAAAGCTAGGCCTCGCCCAAAGCAAAGCAAAGCAAAGCAACAAAAAAAAAAAAAAAAAAAAACAAAAAAAAAAAAAAAAAAAAAAAAAAAAAAAAAAAAAAAAAAGAGAGAGAGAGAGAGAGAGAGAGAAAGAGAGAGAGCGAGCGAGAGCGAGGCCGCCGTGGCTCGCCCGCAATCCAGCTGGGTGCACCTCGTCACAACCACTCATCGGCGTGAGCTCATAGCTGTGTGCGACATAGGTACAAGAGCAAGAGGAGAAACAGTGTGCCAGCGTGGATGTGTGGGTGAGGCAGTGCGGTGAGGCAAAGCAGCGATGCCAGTCGAATCCCTGGAGACGGAACCTAGCATCAAAAACATCGTATAAGTCTACCCCAGGCCTCCATCCACCGAGTGGTAAGCTCGATAAAAGAAGACCTGAGTGGGGTTATTTAAAGCTCAACCCTTAAAAAAGCATAAACATGTACGCCGCCAGGAACCCAACAACAATAACATAGCAGCCAGGAACCCAACAACAATAACATAGCCAGGAACCCAACAACAATAACATAGCTTCCGTAACCAGCCTTCAGGAACCCGCCTCAGTTACCCGCCCCCGTAACCAGGCCAGAGACGTGACGTACTATGCAACATTGAGGTGTCGTGGCAAGCCACCCTGCGTCCGATAGAAGCTACAAATGAGTCATCTACCGAGAACACTAAGTGACAGGCCCGGTCACATGCACCCAACACGTCCCGACCCTCCGCCAGAGCATCCCCATGGCATCCGCAAAGTGAGCACGAGGGGTTCTGGGAGAGAGGGTGAGTCAGGAGCCCCGCGTCCAGGCAGTCGCTACTGTGGCAGTTGAGTGATTTCAAGGCTTGTGGAAATGTGTGGGGCCTCTCGCCTTCGTACCCACTCATACCGACAGTAGTTTAGTTAACCAACCTGTCCAGTGACCCACTGAGCCCAACCCCCTCCCTCAGATAACCCCACCCCCCGCACTCACCCCGAGTGATACCAGAGGCCACCCCGAGCCAAGAGCCGTGAGCGTGGTGAGAGAGCTTCTCTCAGTAAAAAGTCCCGTCTCATGAATCAGTGGAGCACTGATTATGTACCCCTCATAACAAGCTGCCAACGGCCCCAACCCCGCCGTGTGGCGGTGGCACCCAACCATGTATTGGTGCCCCCCAAAATAATAATAATAATAATAATACTATATCTGAGGCGTACTGATGCAGCTAATGGCATATCCTCAACGGACATAAGCCTCCAATACCCTTGTTCGAGGTCCTCCACCCCCCGTGTCAGTCTCTCGCCTGATGATCGGGGCCACCGATGGAGCTCCTGAGGGCAAGACTGCACTAAGCCGAGGTTATTCCGCAGTCCCAGCAACCTCTTGCAAGACGTCACCGAATGTGCAAGTGCATACACCAAGCGCGGTTGCTAGAGCTGCCTCGAAACCCCACCCATAACAATCTGGTGTCTGCTGGGTCCTGGGCTATCAACCAGCATATGCGGAGTTTAAGATCTTTTACGCGCGCAACGACCCTCCTCCCCAGCATCTACCACCAAAGGGTTATGAGTTGGCGTCACAGTTTAACGCCTTGAGGCCATTGGGCTGAATAATAATAATAATAATAATAATAATATGTATGTATGTATGTATGTATGTATCGTCTGCCAATTGCTGAGCCAAAAGGCCATGTGCATCCAGTCCTCCATTCCATAAGGAAAGTCTCCACACCAATCGGTGGAATAAAGGAAGTGACGGCATAGAACATTACTCTAGGAGCTTTATACCAATCAGCCCATGGAAAGGGACCGATGGCCTATGTACTCCCTAATAATAATAATAATAATAATAATAATAATAATAATAATAGTGGTGCTTCTCTGTCAATGGCTGATGCATTTCTGCACATGCGCCTCCATCGTCTCACCCGTGAGGGGAGTACGAAGAATTGACGATAGGCTCTAATGACACCCCCGCAAGGGCAGTTCCAACACTTCCAGACGGACCGGTATGTTCAATGAAAATACTGGTCCAGACGGACCGGTATGTTCAATGAAAATACTGGTGGCACCGACGGGAATCGAACTGGCGACAGGGCCCAGATGGTAGAACTTGACCACTGGGCTATCACGGTGTCCATAATAATAATAATAATAATAATAATAATAATAATAATAATAATAATGAAAAAATCTAGTCACATGGTTCAATAGTTGCTTGCTTACCAGAGTTCCAGCCCAATGGCCTTACGGCGTTAAACTGTGATGCCAATCCATAACCATTCGGTGGTATGCTGGGGAGGAGGATCGTTGAGGCGTCATAAAAGATCTTTAACTCCGCCATGCTGGTTGGTAGCCCAGGACCCAGTTGTCTGCCAAATTGTTATGGATGGGGTTTTGAAGCAGTTCTAGCCGCCATGCTTGGTGTATGCACTTGCACATTCGGCGACGTTTTGCAAGAGGTTACTGGAACTGCGGAGTAACCTTGGCTTAGTGCGGTCTTGCCCTCAGGAGCTCCATCGGTGCCTTGCTTACCAGTCGAGAGACTGGCCAGCAAAGGGGGATTGGAGGACCTCGAACAAGGGTATTGGAGGCTTATGTCTGGACTCGGATCGTGCCATGCAGCTGCATCAGTACGCCTTAGAGAAACAATATTATTATTATTATTATTATTATTAGTCTTTGGAGCGGAGCCGCGTCACCGAACGGTCCCGTGCTACCAATGGAGGCACATGTCCGACAGGATCAAAGGCCAATTGACTGATAAGTCTATTATTATTATTATTATTATTATTATCATTATTATTATTACTATTATTAGTGGCACCGCGATAGCCCAGTGGTTAAGGTCTACCATCTGGGACCTGTCGCCAGTTCGATTCCCGTCGGTGCCAGTATTTTCAAAGGATATTTTCTTTGAAAGTATTGGTCTGTCTGGAAGGCTTGGAGCTGCCTTGCGGGGGTGTCAGTAGAGCCTATCGTCAAATCTTCGTACTCCCCTCACGGGTGAGACGATGGAGGCACATGTGCAGAAATGCATTCGCCATTGACTGACTTCAATTGACTGAGAAGCACTATTATTATTATTATTATTATTATTATTATTATGGGGGGCACCAATACATGGTTGGGTGTCACCGCCACACGGCGGGGTTGGGGCCGTTGGCAGCTTGTTATGAGGGGTACATAATCAGTGCTCCACTGATTCATGAGACGGAAACTTTTACAGAAGCTCTCTCACCACGCTCACGGCTCTTGGCTCGGGGTGGCCTCTGGTATCACTCGGGGTGAGTGCGGGGGGTGGGGGTTATCTGAGGGAGGGGGTTGGGCTCAGTGGGTCACTGGACAGGTTGGTTAACTAAACTACTGTCGGTATGAGTGGGTACGAAGGCGAGAGGCCCCACACATTTCCACAAGCCTTGAAATCACTCAACTGCCACAGTAGCGACTGCCTGGACGCGGGGCTCCTGACTCACCCTCTCTCCCAGAACCCCTCGTGCTCACTTTGCGGATGCCATGGGGATGCTCTGGCGGAGGGTCGGGACGTGTTGGGTGCATGTGACCGGGCCTGTCACTTAGTGTTCTCGGTAGTGACTCTTTTGTAGCTTCTATCGGACGCAGGGTGGCTTGCCACGACACCTCAATGTTGCATAGTACGTCACGTCTCTGGCCTGGTTACGGGGGCGGGTAACTGAGGCGGGTTCCTGAAGGCTGGTTACGGAAGCTATGTTATTGTTGTTGGGTTCCTGGCTATGTTATTGTTGTTGGGTTCCTGGCTGCTATGTTATTGTTGTTGGGTTCCTGGCGGCGTACATGTTTATGCTTTTTTAAGGGTTGAGCTTTAAATAACCCCACTCAGGTCTTCTTTTATCGAGCTTACCACTCGGTGGATGGAGGCCTGGGGTAGACTTATACGATGTTTTTGATGCTAGGTTCCGTCTCCAGGGATTCGACTGGCATCGCTGCTTTGCCTCACCGCACTGCCTCACCCACACATCCACGCTGGCACACTGTTTCTCCTCTTGCTCTTGTACCTATGTCGCACACAGCTATGAGCTCACGCCGATGAGTGGTTGTGACGAGGTGCACCCAGCTGGATTGCGGGCGAGCCACGGCGGCCTCGCTCTCGCTCGCTCTCTCTCTCTCTCTCTCTCTTTTTTTTTTTCTTTTTTTTTTTTTTTTTTTTTTTTTTTTTTTTTTGTTTTGTTTTTGTTTTTTTTTTGTTGCTTTGCTTTGCTTTGCTTTGGGCGAGGCCTAGCTTTCACATGGGCGGGCTGAGCCTATGAGGGGCGCACGATAAGCGTTCCATTGATTTATGAGACGGGTCCCAATTACTGAGAGTAACTCATGTGAGTTGCTCATCATACTCATGGCTCTTGGCTCGGGGTGGCCTCTGGAATCACAAGGGGTGGGCACTGGGGGAGGGGGTTGTGTTCAGAGGGTCACCGCGAAGGATGGTCAACCAAACTACTGTCGGTCGGAGTTTGTACGAAGGCGAGAGGCCCTACACCTTACCACAAGCCTTGAAACGACTAAATGACCAAAGTAACGACGGACCGGAGCGGGGCTCCCACTCTCAGCACTCTTCGTGCTCATCCTGCGGATGCCATGGGGTTGCTCTGGCGGAGGGTTATGGGGTGGTGGGTACACGTGCACGGGCCTGTCACTCTGTGCTCTCGGTAGATGACTCACTTGCAGCGTTTATCGGACGCAGGGTGGTTTGCCACGACACCTACCTCGATGATGCACAGCGGGTCCTGCCTCGTGCCTGGTTACGGATGCAGGTGAGTGTTTGTGTGTATTCCTATACATACGTACACGTATGCTTTTTAAGGGTTGAGCTTTAAATAACCCCACCTGGGTCCTCATTTATCGAGTTTACAACTCGATCAATGCGGCACCGGGGTCCCATACCACTTATGTCAGGTTCTTATGCGAAGAGCGCGGCCGCTAGTGCTGGCCCTACGGGCAAGGCGGTAATCCTTCAGGTTTAGACGTTCCCCGTGGGAGTGCGCCTGCGGGTGGTGATGGCTACTCGGCCGGGGTGGGGGTGGTCGAGTGCTCGCGTACCTGACGGGCAACCTGAATCACGTAGAGCCAGCAATCCTGCTGCATCTCGATCACCCTCCCCAACCTCGGAAGAGAAGTCATGTCCGGAAAGGTCTGGTCACGGCGTGTGGCAAGCGGTACCTCGGTGGCGGAGGAAGGTACGAAATGAGCTGGATAAGAGATGTTGCATAGTATGGGGGCTATCGCATGTCTCTCAGACAGTGGTCATGGCGCGAGAGCTCCGAATTCTCGGTCTCGGGGAAGTCGAGGTGGAATTCGCGGGCAGAGGTAGCGGGCGGCATTTGCGGATTAAATGTGCGTCTTGTGAGGAGGCGGAGAAGATGGTGCGGCTGCTGCGGGAGCGTAAGTTCTTCACGGGAAAGGTTCACGTTGCGACGGGTAGGACTTTCCGGGAAAGAGAGAAGCAGCGGGCTGCACGGGGGGGTGCCCAGTATGTAGAGATGCAGAGGGAGCTTCGCAAGCAGGGGTTTGGCTACTGGGTGCTCGACGTGGAAGTCGACGAGCCCCAGGACGAAGCCGCAAGCGGTGAATCTCCCTTGGCGGAGTGGGGCGGGATGCGGGAGCTGGAGGAGCTGGGGCGGAGGGTGCAGGATGGGCCGTGGAGGGTGGCGGAGGGCTCCAGGCGGGCTCAACCGAAGCGCAGGCATCGGCATCAGCTTCGTTCTTCCCAATTTGTGAAAGGCTTCCCACTGAGGGTGGCCTCACATAATTGGCAAGGCAAAGTGGGTGCGGATAGCCCAGGCTTTGGGGAATGGCCGGAGCACTACAAGGAGCGAGGCTGGGTGATCGTCGGAGTCCAGGAGCACAACCTATCGTCGCAGAAGGTGGAGAAGCTCCAAGTCGACGGCTTCGCAGTCCTCGGCAAAGCGGCTGCAACTGGTGCGGGCTCGCGTCTCTTGGGGGGAGTCTTGACGTTGGTGGCCAACTATCTGGCACCGTGCGCTACCATTGTACAGGCGCCTGTTTCACATGGGTGAGGCTGTCGTCTGGGAGCGCGACGGTTTCGTCGGCAACGGCTACTTACCCCAAGAAAATCAACGAGAGGAATCTATTGCAGCCTATGAGGCGTGGCAGGCGGCCGTCTCCTACTTCGCCACCAAAGGTCATGTGGTTACGGTTGGTGATGCTAATGCTAAGCTGGGGCCCGCCAGAATAGCGCGGGAGGAGGGAGTGGTGGGCCCCTTTCCTTTGGCGAGATAGATGAGAGGGGTAGAGGGGTTAGGAGTGAGAATGGTGAGTTGCTGGCTGAGATGCTTGTTGCCACGGGGTTGCGCAATCTCAGTGGGTTTTCGCAACCACGGGGGGACAAATATTGGTGGTCTAGGCAGGAAAATGTAGGTGGACGAAGGCATCTGCTGGATTACATCTGCGTGTCTTCCGAGCTGGCGGAGGAGGCGAGCTTCGGCGTCGACGAGGTAGACCTTGATACCGACCACAAAGCTGTGTGGGCGTAACTGGTCTGGGGGGGACAGCCACCCCCCAAAAAGCAGGTAAAGAGGTACAAAGCATTCAAGGCAGAGCGCTTGATAGGCAGGGTAGTTGAGGGTAAGGAGAGTGAGCTGTCTAAGCTTAGGTTGAAGTACGACGAGACCTTTGCAGCTGGTATATCGGGGCTGTTGCCAGATGGCCTCCCAGATCTATCAGCAGTGGAGGACCCGGATGAGCTTCAGCAGGAGGTAGATAGGGTCGCTAGCTTAGTGGTCCGAGCTTTCAAGGGCGCAGCCGCGAAGGTCTTGGGAGTTCGGGTGATTAGGCCGGGGTTTACTAATGCATGGTTTGATGAGGGTCTTAGGGAAGCGATTGCGCGACGGAGAGAGGCATACGGCCTCTGGCGAAGGAATGAGGCCAACCGAGAGGCCTTGCAAAGATATAAAGAAGCGAGGAAGGTGGTCAGAAGGTTATGCAAGGAGAATAAGGAGCCAGCGTGGAAGCGGGTCCAGAATGACACCGCTGCCAACTTCAGGAGCGCTACCATGGCCACGTACTGGAAGCTGTCAAAGCGTTTGGGCGGGGTTCGGCGGTCCAAAGCTTCTGCTCCTGTTCGGAAGCCCGATGGCACTCTGGCATGCACACTCCGGGAAAAACTACAAGAATGGGAAGAATACCGCCGACGTATGGTGGTCCCCAAAGAAAACCAGTTTTTGGAGGATGCATGTGTAGAGGAAGTCGGTTCTGATGAGGAAGCAGCGCGGATTGAGCCCGAGCGGAAGGCCCGCGAAACCTTCCAGTATAACGACAACCTGCGCGACCAATTCGAGGCCATGGCGCAAGCCGAGGAGATCCGGACTGAGACGGGCCCGCTGGACTATGATTACACCGAGAAGGAAGTGGAGCTCTGCCAGGAAAATCTCCAGAATCACAAAGCGTGCTCACCGGATAAGATCAAGAACGAGATGCTCAAGTACGGAGGCACGCGGATTGTGAGCTTTCTGGCGCGCTTCTTCAACTGGTTGAAATCGTGCGAATACACCCCCAGCGACTGGGGCAAAGCGATTATCGTTAACATCTCAAAAGGAGGCGACCCAACCGATCCGGAAAATTGGAGAGACATCGCGATTCTGAGCTGTCTGGCTAAGATGTATCTGTCCCTTATGGCGGCGAGGCTTACGGCTTTCATCGATCAGCCGGGCAGGCTGCGCCCAGAGCAGGGTGGGTTCCGGCCAAAACGTAGTACGGGGGACCAGATTTTTGTCCTTAAGGAGCGTCTGCGCCTTAGACAACAAGCTGGCCTCCGTTCTTTCGTTTTGTTCGTGGATCTGAGAAAGGCATTCCCTACGGTTTGGCGGGCCGGGTTGTTTCAGAGGCTAACCCAGATGGGGGTACAGGGCAAGTTCTATCGCATTCTGCGGCGTTTTTACCGAAGAACGTCATCGCGAGTGCTAGTCGATGGCGAACTCACTGGTGAAGTGCTGGAAGAGATGAGTTTAGCAAGGGTCGCCGTTGTCACCGTCGCTGTTCAACGTCTTCATGGATGAGCTAACGGTCCGAATCGCGAAAGAGTTGGAGATCGAGGACCTCAACCGCATCGAAGACATACGGACCCTGCTTTACGCCGACGACGTTGCGGTAATTGCGCATAGTGTCACGGAGCTTCAACAGATTGTAAATGTCGTGGCGACATTCGTGGAGGACTATCGGCTTGAAATCAACCTGAAACCGGGCAAGACGGAAGTCATGCCGATATACGGGCACGTCAAGTCAAAAAAGTCGCCCCCATGCGTGAGGTTCCGGGGCAAGGTTCTCAACGTCACCGACCACTACAAATACCTGGGAGTTCTGCTCACGGACACCCTCTCCGATAAACCGCAAGCGAAGCGGGCGGCGGAAATCACTGTAGCGGGAACGGCTGCCTACTACCCCCTCTGGATTGCCCATGAAGTTCCAGCGCGTCTTCGGCTGATGAATTGGCAGCAAATGGTTGGCGCAAAGTTGCTTTACGCATTGGCTTTTTGGGATCTGCCGGGCGCCAACAAGCTGAGTAAGCTGGAGGGCGCGTTGGTAGCGCCCCTGCGGGTCATCTTGGGTGTTGGTACGCGCACAAGCGGCTGCATCACCAGGGGTTTAGGCCGCACGCCGAGTTTTAGCATCCTTGCCAAGGCGGCCCGGCTTCGGTTCCTAGGGCGCATCGAGTTACTGGGCAACACAGCGCTAACACGCAGGCTTTACAACACGGGTCGGTGCAAATGGAAGGAAGATACGGAAAATTTGATCTTAGCAGATCACAGGCTGCGGGAGGGCTTGGATGCGCTCAAGCGGGTCGTGAACGAAGATGGCACGGTAGATGATAAGGACTGGCGGGCCGCTCTGGCGAACTGGAACGAGGTGGTAAAGCAATGGACTGTCCGGCAGGAAGTAGCTGGCTGGGAGCGGCAGGCTAAGCCCTCTGATGGGCTTAGGGTGCTGCTTAGCCAGATGTCTTCCCGCTCTGCTTTCCCACGTTGGCGGGCGCTGGAGGGGGGAAGTCACAACCTTATCAGAAGGCGATTGTTGAGCTGCAACAATCGCCTTCGCCTCTACCGATCCAAATTTGGCTCATGCTCGCCGGACTGCTCAAGCTGTTTCGCCTTGTGTGGCACTGAGGTTAACGAGTCGTTACGTCACTTCCTGCTGCATTGCCCAACGTTTGCGAGCTCTCGTGAGGCACTGTTTAAGTTTATCGATGAGGCGCAAGCCCGGCAGCCCCTCGTGCTGAATCGAGGAGGGCTTTATCACAGGGAACTGCGGGAGGCAGAGGAGGAGATGAGGCTCTTCAAAGAGGAATGGATGAAGGGGGAGGATGAAAAGATGGCGGCGATGCTCGGCGTTTTGTTTATCCCTGTCCCAGAAGAGGTGGAGGAGGAGTTAGGAAGGTTTGTTGCCACCATCTGGAAGGAGTGGGAGGAGTTGGAGGCGCAGACCAGGGAGGCAGAGGGGGCGGAGGAGGAGGAGGAGGTGATCGACCTCACGGTCGTTCAGGAGGTGGGTAGAAGGAGGGGAAGGCCTAGTCAGGTAGAATGTCTGGCTAGATCTGTTGTAGGTGGAGGTCAGCGCAGAGTCGCGGACTTCTTCTCGGCAGATAACTCCTCTCACTCCTTGCACCCACTTGCACATGCACAGCACGCTCATTTGCACATTGCACTGCCAGTCGAGTCTTTGGAGCGGAGCCGCGTCACCGAACGGTCCCGTGCTACCAATGGAGGCACATGTCCGACAGGATCAAAGGCCAATTGACTGATAAGTCTATTATTATTATTATTATTATTATTATTATTATTATTATTATTATTATTATTATTATTATTATTTGCCACCAGTATTTTCATTGAACATACCGATCCGTCTGGACCAGTATTTTCATTGAACATACCGGCCCGTCTGGAAGTGTTGGAACTGCCCTTGCGGGGGTGTCATTAGAGCTTATCGTCAATTCTTCGTACTCCCCTCACGGGTGAGACGATGGAGGCGCATGTGCAGAAATGCATCAGCCATTGACAGAGAAGCACTATTATTATTATTATTATTATTATTATTATTATTATTATTATTATTATTATTATTGTTTGGACACCGTGATAGCCCAGTGGTCAAGTTCTACCATCTGGGCCCTGTCGCCAGTTCGATTCCCGTCGGTGCCACCAGTATTTTCATTGAACATACCGGTCCATCTGGAAGTGTTGGAACTGCCCGTGCGGGGGTGTCATTAGAGCCTATCGTCAATTCTTCGTACTCCCCTCACGGGTGAGACGATGGAGGCGCATGTGCAGATTTGCATCAGCCATTGACAGAGAAGCACTATTATTATTATTGTTGTTGTTATTTATTATTATTATTACAAGTAGAAGAAGCAGAAGAAGAAGAAGAAGAAGAAGAAGAAGTAGTAGTAGTAGTAGTAGTAGTAGTAGTAGTAGTAGTAGTAGCAGTAGTAGTAGTAGTATGGTAGTAGTAGTTTAGTAGTAGTAGTAGTAGTAGTAGTAGTAGTAGTAGTAGTAGTAGTAGTAGTAGTAGTAGTAGTAGTAGTAGTGAAAATCTACTAGCAGAAGTTGTGCTTGTAATCGTAGTCGTACGAAATCGTACAGCTACTGTTCCCACTGCCATGCCTACACTATTGCCTCGAATACTACATGGCTCTGCCCGTGCTGTCTGTGGCGAGAAGCCATTGCAGCCTACATCGCTGCCTGTGCTGCCCATGGCGGGAGGACTTGCGCCATGGCGAGGGTGTGGGGAGGGCGGAGGAAGGGCGCACCACAGAAGCGAGAGAGCCCGCCAAGGCAGCGACCAGAGCGTGCTGCATGGCACCGACTGCTAACTGCCCGCCTACCTGCACAGCCAACACACAACCCGCCAAACTATTAATAATAAATGCCAGGGAACCTGCACAATACATGAATTGTATGTATGCGTGCATGTATGTATGTATGTATGTATGTATGTACGTATGTATGTATGTATTTATGTATGTATGTATGTATGTATGTACGTATGTAAGTACGTATGTAAGTACGTATGTACGTACGTATGTACGTACGTATGTACGTATATGTACGTACATGTACGTACGTATGTCCGTATGTCTGTATGTATGTACGTCTGTACGTATCTACGTATGTACGTCTGTACGTATCTACGTATGTACGTATGTACGTATGTACATATACACGTACGTATGCATGCATGTATGTATGTATGTATATATGTATGTATGTATGTATGTATGTATGTATTTCAGCGTGAGGTTCGATTCCCATCGAACCACGTCGGAATTGGTCCCAATCGAAAAAGGGAAATTTTACGGTAACAGTGAGTTAGTATTGATACCCGTTGGGTAACACAGTTAAATCAACAACCGTCAGGGGTACGATTTGTAATAACGCTTTCTCCCACTCTTATATAGGTAAATGTAAGTGGTAAAAATGCAATACGATATGCAAACTCTGCATACGCGAATTTTTATCCATTTCACCTAATAGTCTAATAAAACAAATTGAATAATAGAAAAATCTAGCTTATGTATATATGTGTATGTATGTATGTATGTATGTGTGTATGTCTGTATGTATGTATGTATGTATGTATGTGTGTGTGTGTGTGTAAGTAAGTAGTAAGTAATTAAGTAAGTAAGTAAGTATGTATGTATGTAAGTATGTATGTATGTATGTATGTATGTATGTGTGTATATGTATGTATGTATGTATGTATGTGTGTAAGTAAGTAGTAAGTAAGTAAGTAAGTAAGTAAGTATGTATATGTATGTATGTATGTATGTATGTATGTATGTATGACTTGTATGTACATACATATGTATGTATGTATGTATGTATGTATGTATGTGTGCATGTATGCATGCATGCATGCATGTAGGCAAGCATGCATGCATGCATGAATGCATGCATGTATGTATGTATGCATGAATGTATGCATGTATGTATGTACGTATGTACGTACGTATGTATGCATGTATGTATGCATGTATGTATGTATGTACATATGTATGTATGTATGTATGTATGTATGTATGTATGGTATGTATGTATGTATGCATGGTATGTAGGTATGTATGTATGGTATGTATGTATGTATGTATGTAACATATGTATGTATGTATGTATGTATGTATGTATGTATGTATGCATGCATGCAAATGCATGCATGCATGCATGCATGCATGTATGTATGTATGTAAGTACGTACGTATGTATGTATGTATGTATGTATGTATGTATGCATGTGTGTACATACATATGTACATACATTATGTATGTATGTATGTATACATACATACATATTCCACCGTACGTATTTTATGTGTCTTGTTTGCTTGCTTGCTTTCTTAATTTCTGTCTATCTTCTTGTTTATCTGCGATCTGACAGAGAGTTCTGTTTGTCTACTATCTCAATCTGCCTGCGATGCACGGATAGACATGTCATGTCTGTAGACTCATGATCAACTTTCTGTTTTGTTAAAATAGCTACACCGGTCCATGCTCCACGCAACGAATTTTTATCCACGAACGAAGCACACCCTTAACCAGTAATGACATGTTGAGTCTGCTTCCCTCTGCAGTACACGGCAGAACATTCGTGGTCAAATATGCAGTTCCCCGAGCACTAGTGATATTTGCATCCACTTCAGGGAAATCTATCAGAAATCTGAGTCGCAGTTTTGTGACAAGTAGTCCGACTTGTGAGCTTCCATCCTCTTCAAGCTCTCGTGGCTTCACCGCTTCCAAAGATCAAACCAGCGATCCAAGATTACACATTTCAACAAGGTTAAAGCACGTACTGAAGAAGTATGGACCTCTAGCACTCGGATTGCACTGCAGCGTGTACGCCGTGACGTACGTGAGCATGTACAAGGCACTGGAGCTGGGTTTTGACATGGGACCGTTTTTGGAAAATCTTCCCTTTGACCCTCAACATACTATCAAAGTTCCTCCACCTCCTTCGTTTCAACATATTGATCCAGAACAACTTCTTGCACACCCCACCATTCCAGGACTGGCCAACTTCGTTTTGCAAGAGCTTTTGACACCTGACGCCCGAGTCCGAGTTGTTATGTCATGGTGCCTTACACAAATTATAGGACCCATCCGCGGAGTGATGACTCTCGCAGGTAGAGCCTTTAAATGTGATTTTCCGTGCTCAAACACATATACAGCATACAAATATACATGTGTATTCAACATACTTGCAAGCGTACTTTTCCAGATGCGCCAGACATAGTGTGTTGTCAATCATGTTCCAAACGAATGGAATAATTGAAATATGATATGAAATATGATAGACCAAACAAGAAACATGCAAGAAACATGGTAATGTACGTACACACGCGCAAACTGACGCGTGTTTGCATACATACATACATAATGTACATACATACATACATACATACAGACATACATACAATACATACATAATACCTACATACATACACACATACATACATACATACATGCATGCATACATACATACATACATAAAAACATACATACATACATACATGCATACATGCATGCATACATACATACATACGTACACATACATACATACATACATACATACATACATACATATGTACATACATGCATGCATGCATACATGCATTACATACATTTGCATTACATACATTACATACATTACATACATTACATACATAACATACATTACATACATACATACATACATACATACATACATGCATGCATAAATACATGCATGCATAAATACATGCATGCATGCATATTTGCATGCGTGCATTGCAATCCATTTATATTTGCATTCAATTGCATGGCATTGAATTGCATAGCATAGCATTTTGCATTGTGTTGCGTAGCATTGCGTTGCATTACATTCCATGGATGCATGCATGCATACATAATTACATACATACAATAATACATATATACATACATACATGCATGTATGCATGCGCATGCGTGCGTGCGTGCGTGCCATGCATGCATGCATGCATACATACATACATACATACATGCATACATACATACATACATACATACATACATACGTACACATACATACATACATACGTACGTACATACATACATACATACATGCATGCATGCATGCATGTATGCGTGCGCGCGTGCGTGCGTGCATGCACATACATACATACACACATACGTACATACATACATACGTACATACATACATACGTACACACATACATACATACATACATACATGCATGCATACCTACATGTATACCTACATACATACGTATACATACATACATACATACATACATACATGCATGCATGCATGCATGCATACATACATCATGCATGCATACATACATACACACATACAAGAAGGCGCATTGCATCCATCCATCCATCCATCCATCCATCCATCCATCCATCCATCCATCCATGCATACATACATACATACATACAGACAGACAGACACATACATACATACATACACACTCTCTCTCTGTCTCTCTCTCTCTGTCTCTCTGTCTCTCTCTCTCAACATATATATAGATGTATATATGTATATATGTATGCATGTATGCATGTATGTATGTATGTATGTGTATGTATGTATGTATGCATGTTAAGAGAGAGAGAGAGAGAGAGAGAGAGAGAGAGAGAGAGAGAGAGAGAGAGAGAGAGCTTCTTATGGGCCAACGGCTGTGAGCAGACGTGCATAAGCATTCACGGAAATTCTCATTTTTCAAAACGTATGTATGTATGCATGTATGTATGTATGTATGTGTATGTGTATGTATATATATATATAGATATACATACATATGTATATATGTATGTATGTATGTATGTAATGTATGTAATGTATGTATGTATGTATGTATGTAATGTATGTATGTATGTATGTATGTAATGAATGTATGTATGAATGTATGCATGTATGTATTTATGTATGTATGTGAATACGCGTGTGCATGAATTATATATCTGCATATCTCTGGAAACAGTACATCACCCTAGCTTTCGAGCACCACCATGGCAAGGAACGTATATATTGTCCACATGGAAGGAACATTTCTATTATCCACACCTGTATTCGAGGTATTGAGTCCAGAAAACCTCTCTTGCTATTTTCACTTAACTTTTCTAACTTGCCTCTTGAAAAAAAAAAGGTTCCTTCCAACATATGTATGGATCACATCAGAAATAAGCATTTAACACTTCGTACTTTAAAAAAAAGGTTCCTTTCCAACGTATGCATGGATCACGTCAGAAATAAGCATTTTACATTTAAAAATATGTTTTGTGTACTTAACAGGGACTCCCGTTCTTGCGCGTTTCTTGAGTGCGCGAGCCAAACGAACCAAGGCGACTTACCACTCACCTTCGTAACTGGATTATCCAACCATCTGGAACCGACTTCTATAGATATAAAGGTAGTTATGGTTTTACGTTGAAAAAAAAAAAGATAATTTATTTCGCCAGTCGACACTCACACCTTAGAACACGCGAATACGTATTCGTGTTTTTGTTATTGTTGAAAACAAATCGCTTTCTTGCTCCCGCAAGACACACACACATAGCATGCTGATGTGTGTTGTTGTTCTTGTTGTTGTTCTTGTTGTTGTTGTTTTTGGTCGTGGTGGTGGTATTGGTGGTGGTGTTGGTGGTGGTGCTGGTGGTGGTGCTGTTGTTAATGCTGTTGTTTCTTGTTGCTGTTGTTTTGTTATCTTCGTTCTTGTTTCCTTTGTTTCACAAAAAGCTGACGCTGCCTCTTGAAAAGAGTTGCGACCCTTGGGACCTGTAGAAACCGGCTTCTTCTTATCATCTTTGTTTTTATTTATTGGTTTCTTTTTCGTTTATAATCGTGAAAGTAGCAGATTTTGCAAAGCGAATTTTGCGAGACTATCCGAGCAACGAAAAAAAAAAAAAAAAAATCAAAGTTATCTTGGTTGAGAAATTCAGTTAGCTCGTCAAACAAAGTCAGTGTCTACAGTCATTTTGCCATGTAAACACCTCACTTGAAGCTACTCTTATGAAAACGCATGATACACTTTCACATTAGAAAGATGATAACAGATTTCTTTTTGACACCACATTCAGAATTCCAATCATGTTAAGTTTTACAGAATGCCGATCATGATACTATTAAGTTTTAAGTCGGGGCACCTCAGTGCAAGATAAACAACACACGGGGGCACTCCAAGATGATGAGACCTGGCATCTGTCTACTATTTATAAATATGAGTCCCAACGGGTAGAATGAATTTTTGTTTAACTATTATTGAATATCATTAGCCGTGAATCAGCTTCTGAAGTTCATGAATCAGAGAGGTCAGAGCAAGGTAGACCACTGCTTGTGTGGCTTGCTCTTGTAATACGTATCAACAATTACATATTTCTGCAACGTGCGAACTGCTCCGCAACTCGAGTCATGGTTAACCATTAACCTGCAAGTATAAGGTTGGTTAGGAAATAGAAGGATCGCGAATAGATCATCAGTTGGTAGCTGTGGACATCACACCCCGAATTAGCAGGTAAAAAGTTACTTATAGATTTCGTCTGGCCGGACACGTCTGAAATCATAGTGGCGATTGCATCCTGGTCTTTTGGTGTTTTTTTTGTCTTTGCGTCACTGAGCTAATATAATTTGTAGGCGCAGATAGGTAAATCACATTGTAAATATGCGATCTTTTCTTATACCCCGATATACAGTGATGTATGTAGTAGATGAGCTATATCTCGTCAAGACTTGATCATAGTATGGTTATTCCCGTTTTTATTTATATACTTTTGAGCCGGTTGAAAACGATAGTATTAAGACCGTGCCAACTAACCAGTACTACTTTTTACGCCGGATAATATTATCGTTAGTGCTGACAGTGGGAAATGGCCCTCTGTTTACTTTTTGTTGCTTGGCTCTGACAGTCTCCTACAACTGGACCACGAGAGGGCCGGTCGGACTTTACTTTATTAGAGATGGACGATCTCAACACCTGCACATAGGTGACAAGCAGATGTGACAAAAAAGCTCATAATCAATCACTCCTTTGCACATTGCTACGGCGCGCGCGTCGCAATTTCCACTGTTTTACTTCATCTGAACGAATGTTATGGCCACTCAATCCAAGCTCTAGCAGAGTTGCATTCGCTTATTAAATACAGAAGAATTTGCTTTACCAATGCTTCCGGGGCCCGGTTCATCCTAAGCCGGAGTGTGGTTAAATTAAATAACCAAAGCCGGGCCCCTTGGGGAGTCACCTCGTGTCTTCCAGCTTTTGTGAGCTGTTACATTCCCTGAAGATAGCTCGATAAAAAGTCGGTAATACAACCAGACACAAATCCCCCAAAGGAGAATGATGTCTCGTTATATTAGCTCAGTGAAGCCGAAAAAGAAAGCGGCCACAGACCACGGTTAAAATGGCATTAGGTCAAATCCGGCCAAACGATATTGAAATACTGGGAAAAAAACTAGGTGCACCTGACACCCGAAAAACTGTACTTTTTACCGGCTATCCGGGGGGTGATGCCTACAGTACCCCTTCCCGTTTTTATGACGGAAATATGCAATATTTTCGTCATATAGCTGCTGATTTCTTTTCTGCACAAATGCTACGGGGTGTTGCAACTAAGTGCATTAACCCACGGATAGACGGTGCAGTGGATAAATAAAACGCATACACCAGACACGCGTCAACTGTAAATCTCTAGCCTCATTTTTTGTAAATAAAAAAAAAAACTCCTCCTTCCACATTCGTTGTCCCCCCGTAACTTAATCCTGAGGCAGTATGTCAAGAACAAATAGTATTACTATTAAAATAAAAGCAGCATTATAATTTTTTCTCCTTCTCTAAAAACACTTCCGATCAGTAAATACATTGTCTTTTAATAACATACCCTTGTTTTCAATCACTTACCTTAATATAGTACTAGGGGGCCAGTCCTAATAACTATATACAAAGCCGGTGTGAGTGAACCCGACCATGCGATAAACCGACACAAGTAGAGACGGACCGTGCTGGTATGACGATATTAAGTATATCCAAAGAAAAAAATATTTAATATGTCTACTATGAGAACATTTATTGAGAACATCACCCTGGATACTTGAAGCAGGGTCGTACCAGGAACACCATCGCTAAACTCACAAGCGATCCCCTTCTACGGTGTCGTATCCATTTGCCGATTGACCTTCGCACTCATATGTTGCGATAAAAATGCCAAGTAACAACAATGGTATAAAAATATTTTAATAAGACATGATCTGACATGGGCACTATGAGATTAATCCACATGCAGCTTTCAATGTCCGACGCGTGATAAAAGAAAAAAATGTCACTTACTGCCTTCGTCGCCTTGCGCGAACCCCTTTGCCAGGTGGCGGGCCGCCAACAAAAGTCAAGTCAAACTTTGACTCCTCAAGAATGTCCCATATTTTGTTAGGGATGGCGCCCAATGATAAGTCAAAAGGAATGTCAAGCACTCCCCTAGGCAGTGACTGAATAGTCCACGCAGTGTGGTCTTTGTCTCGAGGGGTAATAGTATCATCCCAAGTCTCGAGATCTTTCGCGTCTTTGTATACCGGTAAGTATTGTCTAGCTTTTGGATCCTCAACAGGGTCCATGCTTCTCCAGAAATGGAGTACCGGTTGTATCGTTTTTGCTGCTGAGGATCTCTTCGATGTCCGCGCTGCCCGTGTAGTCTGCGGGACCGCCACAGCTCGCATGAGATAAAGATCTGAGAGAGTGTCATCGGCAACATGAGATTCTGCCGGTCTCAACAGATAAAAAGCGTCTCGGACCCACTTGATGGTCGCAATCGCCTCGCCTTCCTTCCATCGCGCATGTCGAATGTCCACATTACCCGCGTTTGAGTTAGTATCCTTCTCTTCTCCTCCTCCATGGACATCCGTCGCTCGCGTCGATCTCGCCACCTTCCTCGGTTGGTCGAAGATAAGGTCATTTTGCGCTCTCCTCCTCTGCGCCTCCGTGAACTTCTCCTTTGTACCGCCGCGGACTATGGGGGCCTTAGACTGAGTCCCCGCCGCGCTTTTGCGGTTTGAGTCTTCCTTGCTCTCCTTCTCGGTCTCCTCCTTCTCCGAGACAGGTGCCCGATAGGCATTCTCCTCCTCTAAGGTATCCTCCTTACTGATAGGCGGTACCTCTTTGAAATCCTCCTTCATCCGTTTCAACGCCTCCTCAACGGATTCATCCTCGAGTAAGAAGGGGTCATATTTGATCAGCCTTCGAACATTCACAATTTGCACCTTCCCTCTACCCCTGATCTTATAGTTCAGAGGTCCCATCTGCTCCATAATCTGGTATGGTCCTTTCCAGTGGGTAAACAGCTTAGAGCTAACCCCCTTGGGTACTTGAGGATGGTACAGGAGTACAATATCCCCAACCCGGAAACGGACTTGATCTAAGTGCGCTTGTCGCACTCCTTGTGCATCAGTCTTTCTGCGCTCCGCCTCCCTATGCGCCGCAACTATTTGCTCCGCCTCCATCTTCGCTCTTAGCCTCATCCCGAACAACTCATCTTCATCTGCCCAAGTGTCCTTTGGATGCAGAAGCGATGTTGGGATATTAGGCTCTCGGCCGTAAACCAATTGATATGGCGAGACTGAGCTCCTGGCTCCTCCTAATGCCGATGAGGGTAGACAGTTCATTGCAAAGGCAAATGAAGGTGCTGCCTCCACCCAGGCTCTCTGATTCTCCTTCTTCATACAGTACATCTTAAGCGAGGCTTTGAGAGGTCTATGTACCCGCTCGATCTTGCCATTCGCTCTCGGGTTATAGGCAGTAACATATTGCCATTTCATCCCGTAGTACTTAGATAGTCTGTCGATGACTTCATTATTAAAGTCAGAACCTCGATCAGAACATATCTTTCTAGGCACTCCGATCTGCGAGACGATCCTGTCGATCAGAGCCTCCGCAGTTGTCTTGCCTGTAACGTCCTTAACAGGAACAACCCAGACATAATTGGTGCCTCGATCTATCGCAGTAAGAAGGTATTTGTACCCTTCGGCCGATTCGGGGAAAGGTCCCACATGATCGATGTGTAAGAATTCAAACATCCCGGCGTGTAACGGGAATGTACCGATCAGGCCGAAATTCGCCTTCAACGGTGTCTTTGTGGTTTTGCATGGGATACATGCGTCTACTTCTCTGTCTATCTCCTCCTTCATTCCTTTCCACCAAAATCGCCTCGCTATGAACCAATGAGTTCTTTGTCGACCCGGATGTGCCAGTAAGGGGCAGTTATGGGCTGCAACATATATGAAGCGCCTCAACTTCTCCGGTACCCAGAGAGTCCATTTGTCAGGCTGTGATGCAAATTTGCCATGCTGGCCCTTGTACCACAATAGCCCATCTCTCCACGCCATCTCCTTCATTTGATCTTTGATCTGCGGAGTCTTTTTAAGCTCATTAGGGTTCTTGTATAACGTTATAAGCTCCTTGAACTCCGGATCCGTCGCCTGCTGCTGCCTCCATGCGGTAGGCGAGGCGATATGGATAGTACCGTCCTCCGACCTTACTCCTACCCTCTCCGGGTCTTCATCAAGCTCGCTTCGATTTTCCTGTGGAGGTTCAGTATAGACCTCAGTCGTCTCCTCCTCCTCTTTTATATTCGCCTTCGCATTCTCGTATGCCTCATAAGACCACTCAGCGTCTTCGAGAACATGCGCCTCACAGCATATGCCATGATCCGGGCCTTGAGGACTATATCGTAGACCCGTGCGGTCATATCGAACGCCTCTTGCCATCTGCATCGCCTCTATGTGGCTTACCTCGTACACCTTGTCCGTGGACAGATCTATCATTTCCACTGATGATACAAGAGCCGACACCTCCGACTGAAACTCTAGTCTAGAAAGGCTATCAGCGACTACGTTTCGCTTTCCCGGTAAATAGACCATCGTGAAATTGAAACATGACAAGAAAGCTTGCCACCGCGCCAAACGGCCGGTTTGTTCATGATTCATCAACCAAAGAAGGTTGTGATGATCGGTCCTAACCGTGAATAGAGGTCCTCTCCATAGATATTCTCTGAGCCTCTTGAGAGCCCATACTACTGCCAACGCCTCTCTCTGTCGCGTGCAGTAATTTCGCTCCGCCGCACACAGCTTTCTACTAATAAACATGATCGGGCGCAACTTTTTCTCCTCATCTTCCTGTTGCAGCACCGCGCCAATCGCAAACTTAGATGCATCCGTGTCGACTACGAACGGCTTCGTAAAGTCGGGCATCATAAGTACTAATCCGCCGTCCTTGGGATCTTTGTAAATGAGATCTTTGAGCGTATTAAACGCCTGCAAAGCCTCCTCATCCCACTTCTCAAAGTCTCCAAAATCAATCATCTTCTCCAACTTAGCCCAAGTTGCACCCCAATCGGGTATGAACTGGCTGTAGTACTGTGCCATCGCAAGAAAAGAGTGTAACTCTGTGCGATTCTTTGGCAACTGTCTACTCATGATCTCCTCCCTCTTCTCGCGCGATATCGAGACTCTGTTATGAGAAATCTCGTAACCCAAATACGTCACACTTGTCTTTGCAAGCTGACATTTCTTTAAGTTGCATTTCAGGCCAAAAGCTCCGATGCGCCTGAAGACATCTGACAAGTGATCGATATGCTCTTCCATTGTGTTAGAGTATACGATAATGTCATCGATGTAACAAAATGCATATTCTCCCGCCTTCTGTCCTCTCCTTCTCATAAAACCATCCTCCGACTGGTCGTCATATTGACCACTCAACATCTTCTGCATTGCCTTCTGAAAGAGCCCCGGGGCCTGTTTGAGTCCCATCGGAAGCACCTTCCACTGGTATATTTCCATACCAACCACGAATGCAGTCAGCCATCTGGATTTCTCGTCCAGTGGTATCTGCCAGAAGCCGTTCTTAAGGTCAATGACCGAATAGAATTTAGCATTCCGCAGCACTCTTCTGCCCTCTTCTAAGGTCGGCAGAGGATTTCTCTCTTCCTCTAGCACCTTATTCACACGGGCATAATTGATCGTCAAACGCCATTCTCCTCCTGGCTTGGGGACGATTTTCGGTTGAGAGACAATTGGAGATGTAGATCTCTCAATAAAGTCCTCATTGAGCAACTGTCTCACGTTCTCCTCCGCTATCTTCGCCTCATGTATGCTCAAATTTGCCCTCCGCTGTGCCGGAGATGGCTCCGCACCCGGTATCTTGTAAATGACAGCAGTGAAGTCCTCCGACTTTACACCACCTGCCCGAGGAGGATCGAAAATTTCTCTGTACGCCTCCATCTTAGCTTTGAGAAGCTCCTTCTCTCTCTCCGTACCCACTCCTTCTTCTAAAATTTTCCGCGCCGCCGCTTGGAAATCTTCCTCCGACATCTTCTTATGTTCTTTGAGGGGCGCTAAGTCCTCCTCCAAACTCAAATCTTCCTCGGACAAATCGTCCAGTCCCGTCCGTTCATACGTGACTGTGTCCGGCTCATCATCATGACCGAGTCCGACAAGCATATCAATAAGGTTCGCGTATTGTATCGGAGCCTTACGGGTGTAGAAACCATCAAAGCATGTGAAAGCTTGAGGTATCAATTTCAACTTGTCCTGGGCTCTGAGCTTCCGCTTGTATGCACTGCTCTGCTCCCGAGACCCGAGTCGACAAGCCACCACTAACTGTTGCTTGCGAGAGGGAACCGGTATAGGATGATCAATAAGCCGGTCCCTTATCTCCTGTGCCCATATCGCCTTCTCATTGTACGGCAGAATGACATATACGGCTTGTTACTCTCAAATAGAATCCGTAGACACTTTTTCACTTCAGTTAATGAGCGCGGCCAGGTAGGCACATCGCCCCAAAAGTTCGTGATAAAAGTTTTAATGTCATCCTCTGGAGTATCGGGGATACGCCCCTTCCTCCTTGGCACAAACGCCTCTCTCTTTTCATCTGACATCTTTGCGTGGTAACAGTAGCCATTAGTAATATGGACATCTGCCCCACCACCTTCTGCGAATCTGGCCAACGACGGGCACTGTTTCGCAACACATATTATCTCCTCATTACGCGCTACGATTAAGTCATCAATAGACTTTTTGTCCCATGCGGGAATCGTAACCGTATACGCCTGCATCTCCGTCTCCCAATTGTCGGTCCAGGACAGTTCGTCCGGCACTGTGACATAGGGGTGTACATAGGCTTCAGTTGCCTCATGTACGAAGGCCAACCTTTTTCTCTCCGTTGCTAGACTCAGCTCAAAAGCCTCGTATGAGTCAGTAGCAGTCATCGGATTAATATCCTCCTTCTCTCCATTCTTCACTCCATAAATTACTCGCCGTGCGGCGCAATCGATCACTGCCCCCATCGTAGCCAATTGGTCATACGACAGCAGGATTGAACCGTGGTAATCGGGGACAACATAGAGGTCCGCACGATATACTCGACCGGATTTCAATTTGAAAATTAATGTGACGATGCCCGTAATTTCCGTACGGCTGCCTACCCCTTTTAGGGTCCCCTTTGTTTTTCTAATATTTTTGTCAACCTATGTCCGGTGACTATTCAAAAACTTCTGGCCGACAATATTAATATTTGCCATCGTATCATTACCAACTTTTAATGTGGTTTGTAAAGTTTCACAAAAGAGGTCAGTGTAGCATAGCGCGTCCGGTCTATGTATACTAGCCGCTAGCACATGAATTTTTTGTTCTAGGGTTTTGAGTCTAAGCTCAAGTTCCTTGTCCTCCTTCCGTTCTTCCCTCTTTTCCTCCAACTTAACTTCTTGAGTCTCCGGGGCTTCCGGTATCTCAAGTGTCCGCTTGACAGAGTCCGGTACACTAGATGTACACTTGTCTACCGTAGAGACGGTTGCGTCCTTTGGCGGGGGAACGGTCCGCTGCTTCTTCGTAGGCGGAGACCTAGCCTTCAGTTGCGGCTTCCTCTCCTCCATCGCCTTCTTCGCCTTCCTATTCGCATCATTTATCATATTAGCTCTCGAAGGATGAACTAGCAAATGCTTACCTTGAGGCTTGTGAGGCTGTGTGCCTTCAACTTCACGTCTAGGAGGAACGGAACCGTTCGT
Organism: Paulinella micropora; assembly: GCA_019918135.1. Classification (NCBI taxonomy): domain Eukaryota; phylum Cercozoa; class Imbricatea; order Euglyphida; family Paulinellidae; genus Paulinella; species Paulinella micropora. The sequence continues at coordinate 84,158 of WBZZ01004426.1, forward strand.
ATCCTGTTCAGCAATAGTAGGCATAACTGTGACTGTCGTATTAAAAAGAACAGTTTTTATCTCCTTCTTTCTCTTCTCCTCCTCCCTCTTTTCCTCCCGTCATTCTAGGACTTCAACACGCTCACCTGAGCCAGTGTCTTCGTCTTGACGTCCCCCCTCCGCAGCGGTATACGCTTGCTGGGGGTAGTTGGAGCTGGAACTGGAGCTATAATTCCAGTATCCGTGTCCTCTGGGAGGGCGCGCTGGGGTCCGGCCTCCCCTTCCCCGATAGCCCCGACCTCTTGGTGCCCATCCTCTTGGTGTCCCTCGGGACCCTCGTGACGCTCCTCTCGTCTCTCCTCCTCTAGTCGGCGCCGCTTGTCGGCCCGCTGCTTCTTTCTCCTCCTTTCTCTTCATCTTCTCAAGGAAGGAAATGATGGCCTCCCGGAACTCTCCGTCCGCGACCATATTTGCATTCCACCTCCTCTCCACCAACTCCTTCTTGTAAACTCTGTATAAGGCCTGCTCCTTTTTTGAGCCTTTGAGTTCTCTCAGGAAGATATTTCGCATCCTGTCATCGTCAGAGTCATGACTGTGTGGACAGGTGCCTACTCCATGCTTCGCCTCATTCTTACACGCCATATATGAAAAATAGCGGTAGCACGGCGTCGGCTCGTCTCTCTCCCAATGTATTATTATATCCGGTAGCTTAGTTGACAGAGGCCGGGTTGAAGACCGGGACACTTTGGTAGTTCGCAGTTGAACAGATTGTGAGAGATTTATTGAGTAAAATTATTACCGCCAAACTGAAGGCGGCAAAACCATAACATGTGACTGGCTGACAATGCCAAATTCATTAATTAGGTCAGTCGTAAATAATTGGTAAATCAGTCCTATCGACATATAATAAATGACGTAACTGTCATATCACGAGTAACTGCTGTCAGAAATTATTCTAACCGTTATTGTAATGTAAAGCTCCCCCTAATTTCAGAGGTAGTTACCAATAAAGTCACTAGTGAGGTAGAAGTCACAAATATATTCTAACCTTATCACTAGAGTCATAGGACACCTCTAATGAGCAAAGGCATAAGCATCCTCAGTAATGCTTACTTGGACTGATGTCCAGACAGTCTGTCTGCCCCCTTCTTGAACAAGGAGGGGCTAGCGATTTTCTTTGAGAGAACATCGGCGCGATTGTCTGCTGACGGGACCCAACGCATCACAACCTCCCCCTTCCTCATCGCCTCAGTCAAATGGTAATGCCTCAGAGCAATATGACGCAGCTTCTTACCAAACACCGATTCCGGCGCAGTACACACCGTAGCCTGATTGTCGACATTGAGAGTCGGCGTCGCCATCAACTCGTCTTTCAATGGGTTTTCATCCGACCAAGGCAGAGCCCGAATCATATTACGCACCGACTCAAGATCATGCAACACCTCCGAAGCCGCATAGGATTCAATCTCTTGCGTGCCTGTGGCCAAATGCTTCTGATTGGAAGCCCTCACCATCCAGGCCCATCCGCCAGGAACACCACACCCCCTGTTCGCGAGTACATGCGACTTCCATTTCCTAAGGACGAATCTGAGTCCGCCTCCGGCGTACGGTTGCCATTCGACGAGAACTTAATACCCCTGTTCTTGACGA
>WBZZ01004427.1:0-2500 GCA_019918135.1 Paulinella micropora
TCTCTCTCTCTTTCTCTTTTTCTCTCTCTTTCCCCCCCTCTCTCCTCTCTTCTCTTCTCTCTCTCTCTTCTCTTTTCTCTCTCTCTCTCTCTCTTTTTCTCTCTCTCTCTCTTTTTCTCTCTTTCTTTTTTTTTCTCTTTTCTCTCTTTCCCTCCTCTCTCCTCCCCCCTCACCTCCCCCCCCCTCTCTCTCTCTTTCTCTTCCCTCTCTCTCTCCTTCTCTCTCCTCTCTCCTCTCTTTCTCTCTTTCTCTCCTCTCTCTCTCCCTCTCTCTCTCTCTCTCTTCTCTCTCTCTCTCTTTCCCTCTCTCTCTCTCTCTCTCTCTTTCCCTCTCTCTCTTTCCCTCTCTCTCTTTCCCTCTCTCTCTCTTTCCCTCTCTCTTTCCCTCTCTCTTTCTTTCTCTCTCTCTCTCTCTCTCTCTCTTCCCTCTTTCCTTCTTTCCCTCTCTCCTCTCTCTCTCTCTCTCTTCCCCCCCCCCCCCTCTCTCTCTCTGCATCCATCGTTTCATCTATCTATCTGTTTATAGGTTCAAGGTCCTTGCTGCCTAAGCCAAGAGTCCCGATCGTATCACCCCACCTTTCCAGCGGAGAACGGAGGCTTAAAAAGAACACCACTCAGCTGACGATCGTGATCACTGTACTTACAGTCTATTGGTTATACCAATATCAGTACCGCTCAGCTGACGATCGTGATCACCTGTACTTATTGTCTATTGTGTTATACCAATATCAGTTCATCAGTTCATTAAAAACTTGGTCGTAGTTAATCAGCCTGCATGCACCAGTATACAATGCAGTCCAGAAAGACCTTCCGAGCTTTTATCATAGTAAATTATCATTACCGTCTATGAATATGAAGCAATACTTGCTTTAGATGAAGGAATTTTACTATGGGGTCAGCATACTAGGCTGTAATACTCGGCGCCGCCTTGTACTACTACTACTATTACTACTACTGACTACTACTTCTACTGCTAACTACTACTCAGTACTACTTCTACTGCTAACTACTCAGTACTACTTCTACTGCTAACTACTCAGTACTACTATCTACTGCTAACTACTACTCCTACTACGACTACTGTACCGATATTACTTTGAAGTCATACTAACAGTTTAAACTTTTCCTACTTTACTACTACATACTACTTAGTATTAATAACTAGTAATATTGATAGTAATATTGTACTCATGTATTATAGTATCCACAAGGATAGCTCAAACTAAACTTGAACTTGAAGTCGGTAATACAACCAAACACAATCCTGACAGTTCCCAAGGAAGGCTGGTTAGTGCTACATACACTGAGTATTTGTGTGTAGCTAAGAACGACTCTGAGCTGTTGGCTCTGACTCCTGCAACTTACATCGGAAATGCCGTGCAGGTCTTATCAGACTGAGCACTTTAAACAACTTGCCAAAACCACTACCGTTTCCGCCAGTGACATTTTTACTGTTTTTGACCGGCCCGTTAGATTCTCCTCTGCACGACGTTTCGACTTCACCATATCAGACTGAGCACGTTAACTACCTGCTAAAACTTTTACCGTTGATAAGTCACTCTTTTTGACCGGTACATCAGATTCTCCTCTGCACGACGTTTCGACTTCACTAACTAGTTTTCGATTCCGTTCAGAAATGATTTCAAACGATTACGTCAAAGATCGTTTTAGAAAAGATCGACTATTGCATTTTTCCTCTATATATTACCTTTTCCCCAATTTCCCGTGAAACACACACGTTGCGGTAACTGATTTCCGAACAAGGAACTGAAAAACAATATTTCATTGTCTTTTTAAGGCTACGTGCCGTTCCCAGTCATTTTCGCCTAGGCCTCTCAAATCAATTTGTGTTTTCAAGTTATTACCAACCCGACACTAACCGTTTATGACTGCCACTGTTAACTCGAAACCGAAAGACACTATCAGTTTGAGAACTGGAGACCTCACAATCTACGTTCTACACTTGACCGTACGTTGCACCCAAGCATGCAATGAGTTCGAAATTACGGTAAATAAACGAAGTTACCTCTCTACTATTTACTTGTATTTCACCGTAGGCTGCTTTCATAGAGTCAGGACTCAAAGCAGCCATAGTGTTCTTATTAAGAGTTCGTTGTATCTGCCTACTTGAAGAGTTGTATACAAACTCACAATTCGAATTTTTTTCTTCCAAGAGAAGACTACACACATAGAGTTGGTGTGTTCTGTGCGCAGATCGATTTGGAAAGACCCTCTCTTTCAGGATTGGCTATACAACAACGTATTAGGACAGATGTAACCAAAAACACATGTCTCGACAGACTGTTCACCTGCCGTTGCATTTTTGTGTCCTTCCTCTGCCCTCATACACACTATGCAGTCAACCAACACAGTATGTGTCTGGTTTTGTCGTTTTAGGGTCACCCCCTACCTACAGAGTGGAGAACACCTCCTCCACTGCACATCGCCCTTTTCAGCTACTGCTCTGCGCTCTGGCTCACTCCTGGTACGTGTACATGTGG
>WBZZ01004427.1:7500-10000 GCA_019918135.1 Paulinella micropora
ATTTTTACTGTTTTTGACCGGCCCGTTAGATTCTCCTCTGCACGACGTTTTCGACTTCACCATATCAGACTGAGCACGTTAACTACCTGCTAAAACTTTTACCGTTGATAAGTCACTCTTTTTGACCGGTACATCAGATTCTCCCTCTGCACGACGTTTCGACTTCACTATTAACTAGTTTTCGATTCCGTTCAGAAATGATTTCAAACGATTACGTCAAAGATCGTTTTAGAAAAGATCGACTATTGCATTTTTCCTCTTTATATTACTGGGCCTTTTCCCCAATTTCCCGTGAAACACACACGTTGCAGTAACTGATTTCCGAACAATGAACTGAAAAACAATATTTGATTGTCTTTTTAAGGCTACGTGCCGTTCCCAGTCATTTTCGCCTAGGCCTCTCAAATCAATTTGTGTTTTCAAGTTATTACCAACCCGACACTAACCGTTTATGACTGCCACTGTTAACTCGAAACCGAAAGACACTATCCGTTTGAGAACTGGAGACCTCACAATCTACGTTCTACACTTGACCGTACGTTGCACCCAAGCATGCAATGAGTTCGAATTACGGTAAATAAACGAAGTTACCTCTCTACTATTTACTTGTATTTCACCGTAGGCTGCTTTCATAGAGTCAGGACTCAAAGCAGCCATAGTGTTCTTATTAAGAGTTCGTTGTATCTGCCTACTTGAAGAGTTGTATACAAACTCACAATTCGAATTTTTTTCTTCCAAGAGAAGACTACACACATAGAGTTGGTGTGTTCTGTGCGCAGATCGATTTGGAAAGACCCTCTCTTTCAGGATTGGCTATACAACAACGTATTAGGACAGATGTAACCAAAAACACATGTCTCGACAGACTGTTCACCTGCCGTTGCATTTTTGTGTCCTTCCTCTGCCCTCATACACACTATGCAGTCAACCAACACAGTATGTGTCTGGTTTTGTCGTTTTAGGGTCACCCCCTACCTACAGAGTGGAGAACACCTCCTCCACTGCACATCGCCCTTTTCAGCTACTGCTCTGCGCTCTGGCTCACTCCTGGTACGTGTACATGTGGAACCAGTCGCGACACGACGACCCAGTATCGAAATATAACTAGCACAAACGACGTTGTCTGGACCCATTGATAAGTACATAAGAAGTACCGAAGAATGACTTTAATGATTATACTTTACCCAACAGTAACGGATGACTAAAACGATTGGTAGGTATTAATAACAGAACAATAACTGGACCCACTTAATGGGGGCAGATATACCCACTCGGTCCATTAAGGTGGATGGCATTAGTTATTCTGATAGGGATCTAACCGCATAACCCGGTTACATACATGGATATATTAGTTACCAAATCTATAGTCTAACACTCCCCCTGATTACTTTAGATTAGTACAAACTGTGACATAATTAAAGATAATCCTTAAGGCCTGTGGAAATATGTATTAGCATAAAAATGATGGAAATTAAATTAATATTACACCTATCGACTATCCACTCCCTCACCTCTCGTAGAAGTAGATACATCGGCTCTGCTAGCAGGAATGTCCCATTCAGAGCTATGCCCCGGCACATAGCGTAGTACGTGTGACTGATGATGGGTCACATATTTTCTACGTTTTGTCCCAATTTTAGTCACATGGGTATCATACATTTTCTACATTTGGGCTCAATTTTAGTCCGATATGGTTTTATTTATTGGTCCCAGAACGATCAATAGTTGGTCTCAATTTAGCCCCATGTGTATAATAAATATTTCTACAAATCTGGTTTTTTTTTTTTTATTGCAAAGCATAAGACATGAAAATGAGCGTAAATTTGGCGTGAAATTCGCAAACCCGCATATACCCGTCTGCACACACCAATACAACCTCATGCATTGAGACGTGCACAGAAACGATAATTAACGCACATATTTATGATGCAAATACGATAACACAATAAAAACAGGTATAATTACTTAATATATGACCTGGCAAATATGACTTTATACCAATATACGTGACAGGTAAAGATATCGCTAGAGAGCAGCAAACAAACATGCTGGGCCTTCACAGCCTAAACGCAGTCATGAACATGCCGGTTCCGCTGCCTGAAGCACCTGCTGGTAAGATGTATATAGTCATAGCATATAGATAAACATGTAACCATAAGAAACAACATATGACAACATCATCATGAAATAATTCTGTTTAGACGCGCAACATTACCAACATTACAACAGAAAACATCAACATGAAGATAATAACATTAAAGGTTGCCTTTTAACATTCATTACCTATTACATCTGACGGTTGTCATAGGATACAAGCATATACCGAGAAATATGAGCGATCCGATCACATCGACAACTATGTCTACTATTTAGTTGCGCTAACAAAACTATAACCATAAGTACTTAGCTCCCTGGTGGCCTCATTGGGTCTGCTTAGTTTACAATCTATATGTCTGGTCATAACTATTACTATTAACTATTATTATGACATTAACTTCGA
>WBZZ01004428.1:0-2500 GCA_019918135.1 Paulinella micropora
CCCGGGGAGCCCCCCCCGGGGAGCCCCCCCCCCCTCACAAAAAAAAAGAAAAAGAAGAAGAAGGAGTAGGAAAGATTATACCTCCAACGACATGTCCACTTCATCAGCGTCGACCGCGGGCTTTTTGGACTTCGGCTTGCCTAGTCACGTCAGAAATTAGAAACACTGAAAAAAAAAGCACAAAAAAAAAAAGATGAAATTTGCTAGTACCTGGCTTTTTCTTGCTGGACCCTTAGGCATAGGAGGCTCAGGGGTCTCTTCTTCTTCAGGGACGTCTGGAACGTCTGGAACATCGTCGACGTCGATGGATTCTGCACAAAGAACCAAACAATATTACATACATCCTTCATTTTTCATTACATACAATGTTGCTACCGAATCTCAGTTTTTTTGGCCTGCCGAAGAGCGAGGCTCAGTCGGGCACTTTTTTTGATTCTTCTTCTAACGTTTCAGGCGAGCATGCAGTAAATATGCAAAATAAAGAAAAGGAAGATGCCAAAAAAAAAAAAAAAAAAAAAAAAAAAAAAAAAAAAAGATGGAGCTGGTGGAGAAGAAGAATAATAACATGTACATGCAGAAGAAAAAGAAAAATGGAAGAAGAAGAGGAAGAAGAAGAAGAAGAAGAAGAAGAAGAAATGACCTTATTTGCTTCGTACAGAAGCAAAAGCTCCCGCTTCCGCCAGTTGCAAATCATAGGCGGGTTTGTGGGTTACCGACGTAGAGGAGCCACGCGGGCTTCACCTGCTTCTCGAAGTCCATCGGCGACGGATCAAGCATGCAAGAGTGTTTAAGGTTAAAACCAAAGAAACCCATGAGCTGATATTGGATTTCGTCAGCCTTGCCATCGCCGTCAGTGTCGACCTCGCGCGCAGCAAAAATGAAGCGCTTCGATCCTGCAACATCCAAGTATAAAAAATATGTGCAGCTTGTGAATTTTGAAAAACATACAGTACCTCGATTGACTTGCGCAGGAGTCTTCTTGCGCCAACCAATGGGAAAGACAATGAAGAGCCTGCAAATAAAAATTAAACAATCAGTTTATAAAAATTTTTCATACTTATAGGGAAAAAGACCCGGGAGCACAAGGTGAAGTTTCACCCTCACATGTCTCCACTTGCGTGGACGCCTTCAGTTCGAAATTGTTGTACTTTGTAAGTGCAACGTCGAGCGCGAGCGCCCCCTCCCGATGTTTGTTGTCCTCGGATGTGAACTTAAAGAGCAAGCTAATTAAAGCAGCAGCAAAAGAGGAAGAATAATAATAATAATAAAAAGAGAGTTTAAATTTTTAAAAAAATGCAGCGCTTCCCGTTAGAAGAAATATACTCGAAAAAAAAAACAGGGAAAAGCTCACTGATAGAAGGCCACACACACTAGCTAACTATACTAAAGCTAAGTATCTATACTCCCCTCTCTAAACTATGCTATCGAATAATAATAATAACAATATAATAATAATAATAATAGTGCTTCTCTGTCAATGGCTGATGCATTTCTGCACATGCGCCTCCATCGTCTCACCCGTGAGGGGAGTACGAAGAATTGACGATAAGCTCTAATGACACCCCCGCAAGGGCAGTTCCAACACTTCCAGACGGGCCGGTATGTTTAATGAAAATACTGGTCCAGAAATAGACCGGTATGTTCAATGAAAATACTGGTGGCACCGACGGGAATCGAACTGGCGACAGGGCCCAGATGGTAAATAATAATAATAATAATAATAATAATAATAATAATAATAATAATAATAATAATAATAATAATAATAATAATAATAATAATAATAATAATAATAATAATAATAATAATAATAATAATAATATGTATCGTCTGCCAATTGCTGAGCCAAAAGGCCATGTGCATCCAGTCCTCCATTCCATAAGGAAAGTCTCCACACCAATCGGTGGAATAAAGGAAGTGACGGCATAGAACATTACTCTAGGAGCTTTATACCAATCAGCCCATGGAAAGGGACCGATGGCCTATGTACTCCCTAAATAATAATAATAATAATAATAATAATAATAATAATAATAATAATAATAATAATAATAATAATAATAATAATAATAATAATAATAATAATAATAATAATAATAATAATAATAATAATAATAATAGTGCTTCTCTGTCAATGGCTGATGCATTTCTGCACATGCGCCTCCATCGTCTCACCCGTGAGGGGAGTACGAAGAATTGACGATAAGCTCTAATGACACCCCCGCAAGGGCAGTTCCAACACTTCCAGACGGACCGGTATGTTCAATGAAAATACTGGTCCAGACGGATCGGTATGTTCAATGAAAATACTGGTGGCACCGGGAATCGAACTGGCGACAGGGCCCAGATGGTAGAACTTGACCACTGGGCTATCACGGTGTCCAATAATAATAATAATAATAATAATAATAATAATAATAATAATAATAATAATAATAACAGTATGAAAAAAAAATGACAGCGCTTCCCGTTAGAGGGATTATACTCGAAGAAAAAAAGA
>WBZZ01004428.1:7500-130000 GCA_019918135.1 Paulinella micropora
ATTATTATTATTATTATTATTATTATTATTATTATTATTATTATTATTATTATTATTATTATTATTATTATTATTATTATTATTATTATTATTGTTATTATTATTATTAGTATTATTATTATTATTATTATATAGCATAGTTTAAAGAGGGGAGTATAGATACTAGCTTTAGTATAACTAGCTAGTGTGTGTGGCCTTCTATCAGTGAGCCTTTCTCTGTCCTTTTTTTTTTGAGTGATTCCCTCTAACGGGAAGCGCTGCCATTTTTTTCATGTGTATTTCAAACTTTAGGTATGCCATGCTGAGGGCTAGCAAGGCGCCGATATATGTGGCAGACCGTGGTGGTGGCTACGGAGTCTTTGCTGATAAATACCTTCCTCCTTCTTTTCAGCTTGGGCTCCTCGAACCAGGAGGAAAGTCTTTGCGTGCTGCAGATCATGCTGCATTTTCTGATCATTTCACTATGAAAATTGGGAGTTCCCTGCAAACAGGGATGCATCCAATTAAATTCATTAACGAATCGAGCAGGAATGCAATGCATCTCATCAACTCTTCATCGCAAGGGTTCAACAAGCTCGACGAGGACACTTGCCGACCGAACGTGAAGGTAAATTATGTTAGTTGTTACATACATCCATGCAATGTAATTTTTTGTTACGTGTGTTGTATTTTTTCTATAAATATTGTTGTAAATAATGTCAGGTCAGCAAGGGTACTCCTATTGTGACTGTCACCACCGCAATATCGAAAGATCAAGAGATTTTGCTCAGCTATGCGCCTAATCCAGACCTAGAGATAGCTACGCTGCCAAGCGATGCACATCCGGTCTGGTTGAAAGAGGCTGCCAAGGAAGGAGCTAAAATCCCAGTTTTCCTGTTTGAGACTGACATTGGTCATGTATGTTTCATCGTTCCTGAGAAAGAACATCCGCTTCCACTTAAATCAATTTCCTTGCTTCATGAAGCAAAGGTTGAACTTTTAGCGTCGGTCAGCAGTATTAGTTATGATGGAAAGCAACCGCTCTCCAGGTCATCATCTATTCCGCCGGAAAAAAAGAGGAAGCTTCTCGACAGCGTGTCCTCAATTTCAGATAGTCGCCGCACGCTTCTGCCCAGGGAAAGCTCGGACATTACAGTCATCACAGAAAAATCAAGCTTGAGTGATGCACAGGTAAAAAATAAATAAATGAAAATTATTACTGAGAAGATACTTTTTTACAGGCCGGTGTTCCTGACGTTGATGCTAACCTCGACAGCTGGAAACAGTCAGACAGTTCTACTGTCACTACAGGATATGATGTTAGTAGCTGCAGCAGCTCTAGACTATATCTTCCTACTGGCTCCATGGTAATTTTTTTTTCTCTACCTGTCTATGTTCATGCTGGTTAATGTTCATAAGCGATCTTGTTTGCGTAGAACGTCGACGAAGAGTGTTCAGATACGGATTCAAACGGTGATGCTGCATCTATCAACCCTGGATTGCTTCCTCCTCTGGTCGGCGTGGACGATGCGGAATTATCCAACGAGCTTCGATTGAACTTCGACGAGCTTATGGAATCGAATGAGCTGTTGTATAACATCATGAGATTATCACCAATTCCTTACAGCAGACCACGTAAGAATCCAACGCGCCCCTACACGATGAAAAATCGCACGAAAGGTGCAGTGAAGCTTCAGAGACCGTCTGCGCTCCAAAAACTGTTGGGGATTACCTTCGCCGACTTGGACAGGGAAGTTAAGTCTGTCTGCTGCAAAAAGTGGAAGTGTTATTCATTTATCGACACGCATGATGTGCTTTACACGAGAGCGAAGAATGCGTCATCGCCTCTCAGTGAGCTTTATTCTTGGGCAGCTTCGCAGCTTGAATCGTTTCAAACAAAAACTGGATCGTTTCAGTATATGTATTTAACAGGGCTGTGTGCAAAGTAGCCTGGCAGCGTATCTACGGGATCGGTGATAAAGTTTTGTCAAGAGCACACAAACTTCTTGCAAATAACACGAAGGTTTTGACAAAAAGCTACTCAACCGTTCCTGAAACAGAAGATGTGGTAGCAGTATTACTCTGCGAGAAGTTCATGGAGAGTTACCCGGAGATATGCAGCGACGGAATATGGAGGATGCAAGAAATGGCTCAGGACGCAGGAGTCCAAAACTATGTTCGCGAGAATTGGAAAGATATGTGCCTTCGGTTTGGTTGTTCGAAACGAGTTTATCCAAATAATCATCCGACAGACAATACGATCAACAAAGTTTGGCGCATGGATTTTCCGCACGTCAAGTTTGTCAGAGGTATTATGCATATTTTCGTTATCATTACTTATTACAGGTTTGTTTTGCAGAAGGAGATTTCTCAAAATGCGAGATCTGCACAGAGCTTGCTGCTGATCATTCTAACGGTTTCAGGACTGAAGTAGAAGCTCAAGAATGGCGTCGCCGTAGCAGGCTTCATCACAAAATTCACAGGGCGTGCCGCGTTGCCAGCATGCAGCGCAAGAAGGCAGCACCAGCAGATTTTGCTGCCACAGTCATATCAGCCGATATGAAACCGCCAGTGAAGATCCCATCTTGCCGCCGCGCCGCGAAAGATTTCAAAGGAAAAATTGTGTTTCGCCTTTGCGTTGGAATCAATACCTGCTACACTACCGATACGCATTTTATTCTGACGTACCTTGAAGGCGCGGTAGAACACGGCGCGAACAGCAACATTACTATGCTTGCCGCACTTTTACATTGGCAACTTTGGAACCCTCGCACAATGCAAGCGTGGAAATTATATCTTGAGTGGGACGGAGCTGGTGATAACACCGCGTGGGCGATGCTGGGTTTCCTTGGGCTCAATGTCGTTGACAGAGGAATCCGTTTCCAAGTAGAGTCACATCGCAAGCCACCAGGGCACGGGCACGATGGAGATGATCAGGAATTTCGAGTTATGGATATCGGGTGGAAGAGCACCTTCCTGACAACTAACATCGCTCAAGCGTTAGTAAAGCTCATTCTTGCATTCAAGAAGCAGCACAAGAAGAGGCATGTGCTGGTTGTTCTCGGATGTAACTACGACTGGATGACTCATTTTAGCCCGTGTATGAACAAGAGTTTCAAAAACTACAACAAACCCTTGGCATATAGAATCACCAAGAAAGATCCTGACGCTTTGCCGACTGTAGAGATCGCTACTTGGGGAGACGCACAGGATTTTTATGGAGTGCGTGATGATCCCAGAGGAGAACCGATCAATTTGTTTATCGGACGCCCCGGTAATAATATTATCTATCTTTCTCTTTCTGTCTCTCTCTCTCTCTATCTCTCTCTCTTTCTCTCGTTCTATCTATCTATCTCTCTCTCTCTCTATTTATGACAGCGACCGACATGCCTCCCAAGCTTCCAGTCGGCTACTTCGTCAATCCGCGCCTGAAGAAGGATATTCGTGCTTTGGCTACTAAATACCTAGGGCCGGATGAGCGAGCACATGTGGAGGAAATGTTAGCAGGTGGAAATTTGACCACTGTGGGACCAGCCGAGCGCGGCCGACCTGGAGGCACTGCGGCTCCTGGCGCCCGCGCACTTGACGCTAGTCGACCGCGTCCCGCCCTGGCACTCGCAGGACGAACACCCCGCCGGCGCCGTCCTCGCACAGCTCTGGAGCGGCGGGCGGCGCCCCCCGGCCAGGCTGGGGCTCACGCTGGCCCTGCGGCCCCCGCCCGCCGCCGCCGCCACCGACGACGACCCCCCTGCCGGGGAAGTGCAGCGCCAGCGGATCTTGGCCTGGGGCCGGTCTTACCAGCGCCTGTTCGCGAGGCCGGGCGCGCTCGGCGCCACCCAAGAGTTTTCTTTGCACAGCTTCCGGCTCCAAAGTTATCTGCGGGAGCAAGCGCGATGTTATCTGCCGGGCCTTTTCGAACTGCAGCGCCTAGTGTGGCACGGGCTGTGCTCCTTGGGCGTGCCGCTCCATTGCGGCCGCTTCTGGTTGCTTGACCTGCCGTCCTGCGATGCAACCCAAGACGCGCTCTCACCTCCGCCCTTGTGGCCGCCGCGCGGGCCCGCGCTGCCTACCCACGGGCTGCGGCGTCAAGAACTTCCCGCTGTGGCTGAGCGGCGCCAGGGCTCGGCGGTCACTCGCCGCGCCGGCACGGGCGGGCGACTGCCGCGCCGCTCCGCCGGGGGTGTGGCCAGAGCTGTGGACGTTCCTGGTCTGCTCCGGCACGCTGGGCGACGCGGCGCGTTCGAAGCGGCCGCTTGCGATCCTCGCCAAGAACACGATGCCGTTCGCTAACGACGTGTGGCCCTATGCGCGCCCATGGTTCCAGGGCAGCAAGGTGCGGCGCAGGCTGGCAGGCTACGTGGCGATGCTGTTCGATCGCCTCGAGGCGGCGGCGTACAGGGGCTCCGTGCACCCTCCGTTGAACAGGATCTTGTGCGAGCTCAAAGAAACCCTGGCGGCTCTCAGGCACGACCAGTGCGGGCAGGCATTGCCTAGCAAAATTTCCGGCTATGTGCTCGAAGACAGAAAGCCCTCGCAACGTCTGGACCTGCTGTGCCAAGAGCTGGCGCTCCGCGTGGATGCGGCCCTGTCGGCGCACTACACCCACACCCACTGGAAGCAGCTGCGAACGCAGCTGCTAGCTCCGTTAGTCGAAATGACGGGCGCCAAAGTCTCTCTCAACTTGATGACTTAATTCGACAGGGAGATTAAACTTAGTTAATTTGGAATCGAGACTCCGGCTGAACGAGTACATTTCTTTTGGTACTTTCTTGATGGCGCTTTTAGCCAAGGCGACTTGGCGGCTTGTGCATGTGATATGGCCAAAAAGGCAGCGTTTCCAGGCTTTTCTGGCAATACTGCCTTTTTCGGTCATATCATTCCGGCGCACACATACACAAATTTGGCGACAAATTTGGTGCAAAAAAAAGAAAAGAGAAAGAGAAAGAGAAAAATCCTGTTTGAAAAAAAAGGGGAGGGGGAACGGAGGGAAGAGGGGAGAGGGAGGGAAGAGGGGAGAGGGAAGAAAGAGGAAAGAGGGAAGAGGGAGGGGAGAGGGAAGAGGGAGGGGAGAGGGAAGAGGGAGGAAAGCCCTCCCCTCCCCCTTTTCGTTTGTTTAAAGGGGAAGAGAGAGGAAGGGGGGAGAGAGAGGGGCGCCCCCATTCTCTTCCCTTCCCCCTTTTTTCCTCCGCTCTCTTTTCTCCCCCCTCCTCTCCCCCTCCCCCCTGTCTTCCCGTTCCCTCTTCTCTCCGAAGGGGGAGGGGTATAAAAAAACTTGTCATAGTTTTAATCTTGGCACTGAAAACTAAGACAAGAAACTTGAAGGAAACACGAGCTGTCATTGCCACTGAACTGAGAGAGAAGGAGAGGGAAGGGAGGGCCGGGGCGCGCTAAGAATTTACCCTGACGGTTTTGATCTTGGCACTGGGAGGAGGCGCGCCAAGAATGTATAAATTTTTTGTTATTAAAGCTCGACAAAGTCTTATACTTGACACTGAGAAACCAGCCCCGCCGGCACGAGCTGAAGGGGGAGCAAAAATAAATAAACTTTTTTTTTGAGCCCACAGAGGAGGGGCAAGAGGGGAGAGAGAGAGTGCAGAAGCTACCGAAAAAATATATGAAACGCCTCAACTAAGCCCCCCCCCCCCCCCCCTTCTCCTTTGTTGAGACTCAGGCTGAACGAGTGCGTTTCTTTTTGGTACATTCTTGATGGCGCTTTTAGCAAAGGCGGGCTTGGCGGTCTGTGCATGTGATATAGCCGAAAAAAGCAGCTTGACCAGGCTTTTCTGGCAATACTGCCTTCTTCGGCCATATCAAATCAGGGCGCGCGCATACGCAAAATTTGGCGATAAATTTTGTGCAAAAAAAAGAAGAAAGAAAGAGAAAGAGAAAAATCCTGTTTGGAAAAAAAGGGGAGGGGAAACGGAGGGAAGAGGGGGAAGGAGGGAAGAGGAGAGAGGGAGGGAAGAGGGGGAGAGGGGCGCCCCCGTTCTCTTCCCTTCCTCTCTTCGAAGGGGGAGGGGTATAAAAAAACTTGTCATTTGCGCAACAAAAAAAATTTTGGCGCTAAGTTCTGCACGGCCGCCCGCGCACGCTCCCCCCCCCTTGCCTTGCACACCAATCTTTTTGTTCTCCGGTAAATGAGATATACTCTTAAAAAAGCATGCAAGAGAGAGCGGGGGGAGGACATATGTTGAAGCCCGCCGGCAAGGGGACGCTGTATGCCAACGAATACCCGTACGAATTTGCGGCGTGCCTGGACGACAAACGAGTTACGCGATCGGCCCGGCTCAAGGTCGAGCTGCGGCCCGGGGATTTACAGGACATGTGCGTCGACGCCGCGCTGCAGGTTGGCCTGCCGGTCATCCTAAGTAGCTCTAACCACTACACGAAATTTGTTGAGTGGGTCCAAAGGATTTATTAACCGGAAAGATGCTACAGGCACGGGAACCTAACCGAGCTGATCGAAACCAAAGTTGCCTGAGGTCGTGCTGAGCGGGAGCCAGTTCGCGAAGCAGGGGGTTGCAGAGAACGAAGGCTTTAGGCGTGCGATCGCCGTGGCCGGCTGGCTCTGGATCGCAAATCACATAGCTCTGTTCTCGTCAGAAGCGGTGCTGCCCCCCTCGCGCGAGAGTGGTTGGAAGAATCCCTGCTCGTGGTTGTCTACCTGTACCAAGCCCTCGGCAGGAGCACGGAAAGCCTGGCGAATTATGTAGAAGCCAGCAACCAGGCCGGCGTAACAGAGGAGCGGTACAGCCTGTTCCTGCTCGTGTCCCTGCTAGGCCCATTTACCAAGGTGGAGTGGAACGCCAAGTACGTCTTGTCATTATTCTCCAAAGTGCACAAGGGCAGGCTGCCCGCCGACACTAAAGAGACGCTACGAAAAGCGCTTGTCCGCTTGCTTCGTTCGTTGCGGGGGGCGCCACCGTGCGCATTGCCGCCGCTCACGACGTACAAGCGGGGCTGTGCGCGTGGTTTCTCCGGCGGAGCCAGCCCCAAGTGCCCGCGCTGACCGAGCAGCACGCAATGTCGATCGCGCAGCGGGAGCCCTTCTCGGTCGTGTCGCTGTGGCTGCTGTTCAACAAGCTCTTGTCGGTGCCGGACTGGATATCTTGCGCGGACAAGGTGCTCACCGTCCTGCAGGACGGCGGCGTGGAATTGTGGATGGGCGACCAGCAATTCTCGGGCTGGGAGGAGCTTTATGCGCAAGTTGGCCAGGAAGGGCTTGTGTTGTGTAACCGTGACGACAGCGGCTTGCTACAGATCGCCTTTGCCTCGGCGCAAGAAGGAGCTGCCGAGTTGAACAAGAGCCAAAAAAAGATCGCGGGCATGATGCAGCAGCTTGTACGAGGGGAGAGGCTGGACAGCCCCGTGTTCCCGCCTTTCGATTCGGTCGGCACCAAAAGCACGGGGCTCGATAACCTGTTCGAAAGCCCCGGCCGCGGGCCCGCCCCGGGCGAAATGCATGAGCTCTCAGCCCCCGCCATCTTGGAGGTAAAGGAGGATTGCCTGTTCATCTATTCCGTCGTCAAGCTGTGGCGCCTGGCACAACTTCAGGAGCCCAGTTACACAATACGATGGACCAGGCTCCCCAGTCCTAAGGCGGCGTCTGCTCCGGCGTCGGTCGTTGAGACGATCAATGCACAAGCTGAAGATCTCGTCGCGCAGCAGCCGTTTTCTCTACAGTCGCTGTGGGCCTTGTTCCGCCGTCCTAGTGAACTTGAACTGCGGAGTGCCTGGACATTCAGCGCTAACCGCGTGCTCCGGACTATAAAAAGCACGGCACAGGAAACTGGCATCCTGAAAGTTGTTCAGGTTTCGAGGACCTGGCACGAGGTAAAGACGAAGATTTTCACAAGAAGCAAGAAGCAGATGCCCTGGGGGTATTTGCATATCAAACCTAATCGTACGAATCAAACCATATTCTTCGGGCTGACCTGCAGCCCCGATTTTCAGCTGCAAACGCCAACAACAAGCCAGAAAGAAATCGCGCACTCGATGCAAGAGATCATCCAAAAGGACGCGCCCGCCTGCCTAGCGTTGCCGGACGCCTGGCCCGTGAAGGACAAAGAATTCCTCGCAGGGCTTGCCGAACTGTCTGACAACGCCCGCCCGACCGTTATGTCGCCGGCTTTGCTGCTGGAGATAGCAGAGGCTTGTTTTTTTATCTACGCGGTCGCCGCTAATTTCTTCTTTTACCCTAAACATGTGCTGACCAACAGACCAAACCTCAGGGTTTTGTGGCAGTCTCCGGAAACGGGTCGCGATCGCACGCCTAAGTTGATTTCGTCAGCCTCCTCCGGGCCTACTACCCGACCGCTTCTCCCGCCAAACTACCTCGCGGTCGTTGAGACGATCGAGGCACAAGCTCTATATTTCGTCGGGCAGCAGCCGTTCTCTCTACAGTCGATTTGGGTCACCATCAGTTCTCGCAACAGTCAAATTCAGAAACAATGGACACAAAGCGCTAACCTCGTGCTCACAGCTATCAAAGAATACCCCACAAGCAAGGCAACCAACCTTTTGCACACTATTCGGGGCACATCTACTTGGCAGGAGGTAGTGACGAAGGTTTT
Source organism: Paulinella micropora (assembly GCA_019918135.1). Taxonomy (NCBI): domain Eukaryota; phylum Cercozoa; class Imbricatea; order Euglyphida; family Paulinellidae; genus Paulinella; species Paulinella micropora. Next base: position 16,053 of record WBZZ01004428.1, read on the forward strand.
CAAGCAGCATACGGGGGTGCCCTGGGCGTATTTACGTCCGATCAATGGAACCATGTTCTTTGGACTGAGCTACGATCCCGGATTTGAGCTGCTGAAACCGCCAACACAAAGCCAGAAAGAAATCGCGGAATCGATGCAAGAGATCATCCAAGAGGAATTTCCAGCCTGCCTAGTGTTGTCGCCCGCCTGGCCCGTGAAGGACAAGGATTTTCTCGCGGGGCTGGCCGAGCTGTCTAAGCGCGCTTCTAACAGCAGTGCTCCCTGGGAGGTTTTGTCACCGGCCTTACTGCTGGAGATAGCAGAGACTTGTCTTTTTCTCTTTGTGCTAGTCACTAAACTCCTCTCTAAACATCGGGGTCTGCTGGGATGGAACCTCGAAGTTAAGTGGCAGGCCTGGAAACCGAAGACGCGGCGGCCCGCGCCGACGAACAAAGTCGCTTGGCCGGCCTCCATGTCCGCCCTGCCGCGTCTTCCGACGGACGACGTTCTGCGGCGGGGGGTCCAGGAGAAAAAGCGCAGGCTGGAGCCTACGGGCGGTTCGGCGCTGTGGGCTAACGAGTACCCGTACGAGCTAGCGGCCTCGCTTGGCGCGGGGGGCCTGGCCGCCCTGCGGCTCAAGATCAGGCTGGAGCCCCAGGAATTGCACGACCTGTGCACGTTTGCCGCGCTCCAGGTCGGGCTGCCAGTCGTAGAAGACCTGGCGGGTGGGAAATACAAGGCCTTGGCAGACTGGGTCAGGACCGAATACAACGTCCCTGACAACAAGGGAGCACACGCCCAGGAACTCATCGAAAAGCGCCTGCCGGAGGCCGTGCTTTCGGCGAGCATCTACGAGCGCGGGGAGGCCGCCGACATAGAGCTCTTGTTTGCAGAAAGCAAGTACTACGAACCAGCCGCCGGCTTCAAGGCCGCTATTGCCTCGGCCGGCTGGCTGTGGCTGTGCAAGAGGAAGATCTCCCTGCTCTCGGTGGCGGTGGGTCCACCACCGTTCTTCCGGCACAGCAACACCAAGGTTCTCCGCGCTGGGAGCCCCTGCTGCTAGTCATTGGTCTGTACCGGGCCCTGGCCACGAGCCTCAAGAAGCTGCGGAGCTACGTCGCCAATAGCTCCGGGCGGCGGAGGCCACGGGGCGTGCTCTTGGTCCTGTCCCTGCTCAATGTCAGTGTGGAATTCGTGTGGAACGCAGAAAAGGTCAGGGAAATGAAGAAACAAGTGTTGCAGAAAGCTTGGCTGCCCGCGGATATGCAGCGGGACCTGCTAAGCTCGCTCGATTCTTTCGGGACCGTCGGGCTCCCGGACATCACTGCCCGGGATGTGCAGGCCGGCCTGTGCGCGGCGTTCCTCGAGCGGGGCCTGGCACAAGCGCCCGGAGTTACCCGGCAGCGCGCCTGCACGCTAGCCCGGAAGGAGCCCTTCTCACTCGCGTCGCTGTGGCTGCTGTTCAACAAATTCCTGTCGGTGCAGGATTGGGAGGGCTGTGCCAACGGAGTGCTCCGGTGCCTGCAAGCCAGCCGTTTGCACAACAGGGCGCCCGTCTTGCAGCTGGCCGCAAGGGTGTCGAGCTGGGACCAAGCGTACCGAGAGGGTATACAGTCGGAGGTGATCTCTGTGACTGCAACCACCAAGTCTGTAACCTTCCGATCTACGCTGCCCGACCAGCACGAGCGCCGCCAGAACCAGCAACAGCTGGCGCTCATCATGCAACAAATCGTGAGGAACGAGGCCCTCACCAGCATCACGTTCCCGCCGTTTGCGACCGATATACAGGTAGAGGGACTGAGCCCGGGGCTCGATAACCTGTTCCAGAACTCTGGCGAGCGTTTTCTTTCGAACCAACTGCACGACCTGAACCAACTGACGGAGCTGCTGGAGGCCTGCCTGTTCGTGTACACGATCACACAACTGGTGCTCCGGCCCGAGCGGCGGGCAGTGGACAGAGCGACCTACACAGTTAGGTGGGAACCAGACAGGCCCGCAGACACTCGTGCCGTGACGGGCTACCAATCTCCGGGAATGGAGGAGGATGACGACGACATGTTGCTAAGTCGCGTGCCGGCGATCGGGATGCTCTCACCCCCGAAGAAGCAGAGGGTCAGCCAGACCGCCGACGTTTCTCCGGCCGACCCCCCGGTGCCGCCGTTGTTCCTGCGCGATGATGACGATGATGCTCTGTCGGTAGATTCTTGGTATGAACGGCCGCCCGGGCCTCTGTTCGGGGATTTCGATGAAGGCACCATTCTAAGCGGTCTGCAGCCTCTGCTGCCACCATCGCCGTCTATTTTCGGCGAGCTAGAAAACGACGGAGAATCTCTTGGCCCGGCCAACGACGATTTCCCGGATTTCTTTGATCCGTGAGCGACACGCGATTTTGTGTGCCGTTTCCCGGCGCGTAGAAAACGTGTTTAATAAAAAAAACCTGCTGTGAATTTCCGGAAACTGGCCCACCATTGCACCAAAGGTGGGGGGGCCTAGTCCAGCCAGCAATGGTGGGCCGCGGCCGACAGCGGCAGTGCCACGCCAAGGTACAGCAGCCACGACACTGCTACGGCGGCGCCCACGGAGCGCCGCCGCGGACTGCCCGTAGCGTGCGCGGCCAGGGGCACGCCCGCGCCCAGCAGCCACGACGCGGCGTTCACGGCCAGCGACCAGGCCCACACGTCCTGGTACCTGCAGCTGACGCTGATGTCTGTGTCGAGGCGCCCGCACGCCGTCCGGCCGCTGTTCTGTGGCGGGTAGCACAGGATTACAATGTCCAGGGCTTTGGTTTTAAGTGGCAGCGCAGCCAGGGGCCGCCTGGCGCCGATGAGCCTGTGCGCACGCAACGGGTGCTCGACAAGCACGCCATTGGCTGCCCTGGCGACGACCACGGCGCTCAGCGCGACGGGCTCATCCCGGGCCAGCGCGACGGCGCGGTTCACAAACAATTGCACTGCCCGTTTGGGCAGCAAGGCGCTGTACACGACCACGCGCGTCGAGTTGGGCGCGTAGAACGTGCGCAGCTCGCTCTGGGCTGGTTGGCACAAGAGCAGCAGCAGCAGCAGCAGAGCGCACGGCACCATCGAGGGGGGCGTCCTGCAAGAGCGCACCCACTTGGCCAACAGGCTTTTCCACCCTTACCCGACTTTTCTTTCCTCTACCCCCGTCTTTTTTCTTTCCTTGGCTGGTTTTCTTGTAAAGTCGTTGGGCCCACAAAAGAAAAACGGGGAAAGGAGCGGCCATGCGAGGGGGCAAGGGGGGGGGGGGGACGCGGTGGAAGAAGAAGCGAAATCAGAACAAGATTTCTTTTGGGAGCGAGAGGGCCCTCCCGATCCCCGCTTCCTAACTTAACACCGTAAAAGAACATGCTAACCAAAGCCAAAGAAAGAGTCACTAGCACTGTCAACAAGAGTCTGAGGTTGGTGCGACCCCCAACCAAGGGCGCTAGCCAAGATACAAGCGACACTGGCAGCCCGCGGGAGGATCCGTTGCCTCCCGAGAGCGCCCAGTACTGGTTCATCAACCTGACGAACCTACCGCTGAGCGCGCTGGATTGGCTAGGCAGCTGTTTGCTCGAGACCAAGCAAGCGCAGCCAATTTCGTTTCAACTGCTGCAGCAGACCCTCCCTCTAAAACCCTGCCCGCACGCAACAGGTGCCTTGCAGAATTACAGCCTGTTCAAACAAACGGGGGACACAGTTTTGCAAGAATTCGGACATATCGGACAGTTCAGGAACGCAGCTGCGGCAGAGGATTGGGTACATGAGGTGCTAGAGCTTGTCGAGACCTTAGCGCCAGCCTACCGCACCGCAGACCCTGCCGTGCTCTGGCTAGCGCTAGAACGCACAAAACCCAGGCTGCCGGAGACAGCGGCCGCTGAGGTCGCTGTCGTGTACAGACTGAAAACGGACTGCCACTGTGAACGAAGACGACGCAGACTGCCCCCCGTGTTGGCTTTTACGTCAATCCCTAGGCTAGTCAAGATCACAGGCAGCTCCTGGGCGTTTGCGGTGGTTTGGCCCAACCACAAACTCAGAGTGCTGCTGCAATGCCTGGCTGCCGCCGCCCGAGAAGGACGGTCGTTGCGCACCAACCTGAACACAAGAGAAGACAAGCACCTGCAGGTCACGGTGCTGAATTTTTTTGTGAGGCACCTGAGCAGGCAGGGTGTAGTTGAACACGAGGTCCATTGGCAGACAACGGACATCATTTGCAATCCGACAGAATTCCCGCTGGAGTTAGCGCTCCATTTGCGGTGCCATACCAGCAAAGACAAGCCGCTGCGGTTAGTGTACACGTGCGGGGGCAGGCTGTGCCTCAACAGAGACTCCATCTTTCCTGTGAGCGAAAGAGACGCATCCGCGCGACGATGACTGGCTGGGGGGTGCGAAGAGCAGAACGCCGAGCGGGCAAAGCATGGGGCTTTTTCTCAGGGCGATTGCTGGTAACGCCGGGGCGTGGCCCCCCCCCCCCCCGCGCTTCTTATCCCCCCCCCAAAAAAAAACGAGAAAGAGGGGGGGGGAGCAGAAAGACCCCCCCAAAAAAAAAGGTGAGCCTACAAATATGGGACTCTAAAAAAAGGGTTCTGGCACGGTAAAAGCCGGGCTGTTAGAAGATGCGCGCTGTCCTGGCAGCAGTCCGAGGGACGCCACCAGGCACGGTTAGCGCACAGTCCCGCGTTTTCGCTCCACAGCAGCACCGGCCAAAAACTTCTTCACCCGCAGCTGACTTGTTTTCCAGTGAGCGCGCCGCCGAAAAGGCTCTTCAACATGTTTATTTTTTGAGACATTTCCCGGCCCGAAGAGCGCGGGCTACTGATTAAAAAATCACTGCTTAACACCTGTCTAGGCCCCTCCCTCCCCCCTAGCAAAGGTACAGTTCATCCAGCCAAGCACGCGCAACCGAATTCAGCCGAAAGTAAGGTACCCGGAGCCTGAGTTCCGCTAGGGCCAGCCAGTGCTCGGGGCTGGACAGAGTCCACGTGGTTACGGGGCCTTGGGCCGCCGCGTCGTCAGGGGGCCGCGTCAGCCACAGAGCACCGAATTGCAGCCTGTAGTTCGACGTGATGCTGCCAACGTCGCGCTGCGGCGGCCGCGGCGTTTCTTTTTTGGGTGGGTGGCTTGTCCTGGCCGAGAAGGCCGGCGCGACGTGCGAGCTGCCGGTAGAATCCAGGCTCTCCTTGCTACCACGTTTGCGCCGACGGAGGCACGCTAGTGCAATACAGGCACCCACGAACAACAAGACCTGCTTAGCAGAGTCTTCGGCATAGGTTGGGTTAATACCATTGCCAGTTTCGTCCGGAAAGCACTGCCGGTCGTCCAGGCACACGTCCGCCCCGACGATGCCGTCGTCGGGGCCGGCAGTGCCTAGAGGCTCGTTGGCTGGGCCGCCCTTCGCCTCTAGGCGCTGCTGGCCGTCGTCGGCTAGGCACTGCTGGCCGTCGTCGGCTAGGCACACGCCCGCCCCGGGGGCCCAACCCGGGGGTCCCGCGCTAGACCGTCGGCCCTGTGTTGGTGGTGGTGTCGCTTCTGGTAGTCTTCGGCATCCCCATTCAATAGCGCCATCCGGATTGGTTCGTAATAGTTCTGCACAGAGGTCAGCCCAGATGTCATCCACTACGTTGCTCTGATCGCTTTCTTTTCTCTCCAAGTCTCGTTGTTCCGCTTCCTGGGACGGCTGTAACGTCGCGCGGAGGGCGGCCAGGGATTGCATTTCTTCTTCGGCGTATATCAAGTTACCTGCTGCATCCCGATCATATATGTGGTCGTCCTCTTCGCTTGGCTGCCGACCACCGGAAGTTTCTGTGTTGCTCCTAGTAGCAACCTGCACGTAGGCTATTCCTCCTGCAAGTGAGAAGCACAACAAGAGGATCACAAAAAATCTACGGGTTAGCCTGCCGAACGCTGCGTTGCGTTTTTCCGGGCTGCGCAGGATTTGCTGCAAATCCTGCGCAGTACTCTTGGCTACTTTCGTCAAGAGTGCCTGCCGAGCTTCCAAGAACTCGGCGAGGTACTTGGGTCCGTTCAATTTCAAACTAAGCAGTAGTCTGGCGTAAGGTTCCGCCGCTGACGTCATTGGCACAGAGGCCCTAAGCATCCCCCGGCTTTTTTTTGCAAGCACGGGGCAAACCAGAAGAAAATGCTTAAATTATTAATCCCCCCCGTGAGCACGTAATTTTTATATGTAGATATCTCCCCAAAAAAAATTAAACAACTCGATAACTGCAAGAGCGATTTTCTTCCCCTACCCTTTCCGCTCCCCGCGACTCCTCCCGCCCAAAACATACCTCTTGGGGTGGGGGGGGGCCTGTGGCACAAAATAGGCGGGGGGGGCGGCCCCCACCCCCAACTTTCCGGTACTGTCTTGCGTTTTTTTCTGGGGGTCGTTGCTCGTTCAGTGCGTGAGCTGCGCGTTTGGCTTCGACGGACTCGTTTCTTTCGACGTAATAACGGTCCTGGGTGAATTCAGGCAGGACCGTTATTACGTAGATCTGAGCGGCACGACGTGCTTCAACAAGATTCTACCTCTACCTGCGGCCTTGCTTGCCGGAAGGCTTGTACCTCCGCCGCTGGGATCTGGTCCATAAACCACAGGCCCAGTTTGCGCAGCGCCCGGCATTCTTGCAAGGCTGTAATGGTAGTTATGCCTGCGCACCCAAAGAATTCGATTTCCTGCAGCGAGCCACAGTTCTGCAGCCCGGCTACACTGTCTACGCCGTTGCATTCAGCGAGAGTTAGGGCGGAAAGAACAGGAAAGGCGCGTAGAACACTAAGGTCGTGGATGGCGTGGCACTTTTTAAGCTGCAGTTTGCTCAGCTGCGGGAAGCCCCGCAGCGGCAGGAGGTCCTGGCTGGTGAGCTTGCAAGCGTGCAGCCTCAGCTCGACCAGGGCCGGAAGCCCTAGCAAATGTAGCAACGTTTTGCGGGATTCTGGGCAGTCGGTGAGGGTAACCCTTAGGGTTTCGAGCTCGAGAGCGTTTAGTACGGGCAGACGAGTGCCTCGGAGGGAGTGGCATTCTAGTAGGTCCAAGTGGCGCAAGGTGGTTATTTGCGTTAGGAGCCCCAGCCCAGAATCTCGCAAACCGTAAAGGCTCAGGCGGTTGAGACGGGTGAGCGTGGGCAAAGCCTCTTGGATCCCTGACAGCTTAACGAAATATCGTTGTCTGCGCAGGTTTAGCTCCTCTATTTGTAGATCCCGGAGTCCAGTCCCGGTGATGCTGCGACAGTCTTCTAAGTCCAACGCCCGCAGGTGCAATTTGCGTAGCGTCTGCAGCGCAGGATCCGTGACGTTTGCGCAGCACGTCAGGCCCAGGCGCACCAGCCCCATAAAGCTGGGCAAGATCCTCGCGAAATCGTTGGCGGTGAGGCCGCTGCCTTCGAGGCGCAGCGAGGTCAGCGAGCCACAGTTCTGCAGCAGCTGCTCCAGACACGCAGCCGTGTGTTTGTTTTCGATGAGGGCCAGGCCCTGAATAGCAGCGAAGGCCCGCAGAATCCGGGGCGAAATTGTGCCCCTGAGTGTCAACTCGTTTACTTTGATCGAGGTGACCAGCGGAACTAGTTTCTGTTGGCCCGCTTCCGAAAGACCAGCGATGGTCAGGCTGTGCAGCGGCGTGCCAGAGGTCTGGCAAACCGGGGCAAGTAGCAGGAAAATCTTTCGGTGCGGTTCGAGCTCTACCCTGAGCTCGCGCTCAAAGTGCGCCCAGAATTCGGCCGTCTTGACGACCGCCTGGAAGTGCATGCACACGAGGGCCCAGCTGCTAGCTTCCTCGGCACCTGCCAGGTCCCTGACCAACGGCCAAACGTCTAGAGGCAAAAGAAACAGCCACGAAACTGCGTGGGTTGGCCAACCTTGGGTTTCTGACTCGATCTTCTGGCGCTTGGCGGCTTGCGAGTGTTCCGACATAGCTTTCTTTGCTTTCTACCAACTTACGAGTCCTCTCCCCACCTCCCCTCTCCCTCCCCCTTTTTTTTGGGTGGCCAAAGAGAGGGAGAAAAAGGAGAGCCACCGCCCCGAAACAGACTGTTTTTTTCCTTGCCCTGGCCCCCCCCCCTTCCAGTCCGGCCCGGCCCCCCCCTTGAGCTGACAAGCCGAGAGAAAAAAAAAAGTCCCAGAGACGGGGGAAAAAAAGAAGAAAAAAAAAAGATAGTATCGATGAGCGGACGGCAGGCGCTTTTCGTGGTGCTCGAGCCGGTCCGGCCCGCCGCGGTTGACCCCGATCCCGACAACCGCAGGGCTCCCCGGTTAAAAAACTGTACCTGTGCCAAACACGTTCCCGCCGGGACGAGACCGCTGATTGGATCGGTGCCTACGACGGCTGCTGCATTTTTGTCGGCGCTCCGTACTACAGCAGTCGCGATCTGCAGCAGGACGCGACCCGCTTCGTCCGCTTCTCGGGCTACACGTCGGACAGTCCCCGCTGCTATCGGGCTGGCTCTCGTTTGCCGAACCAGGCCCCGAGCTGGACGGCTTTCACCAACAACTGCCTGCTTGAGCCGCCACGGCCGCGTTCGCCTGTCGCTGCCCAGTGATTTTCAGGTGTCGTTGAGGGAGGTCCCGACAGATGGTTTGGAGCAAAAGTTAGGAGAGGAGACAGATAAGCGAACCAGACGACATTTGAACTTGGAGGTCTATGTCCTGCACGGGCACGACCGAAACAGAAACAAAGGGAGTCTACGTGCCACCGAATTTGTCAGAGGGTGGGGTTGGCGACGTGCTGCTGCAGGTCTTGTACAAGTGCGGACGAAACACGTGGCGCAACCAGCTGTGGACACGCGTGCACGTGGCTGTAGCTGACAGTGCTAGCCCCGCGCTGAGCTTGCCCCGACCTTTGGCCGTGGCGGGGACGCTGCGGTCGATGTTGGCGAGAGCTTTTCGTACAGACTGCCGCGACTTACAGCAGCAAAGAAGCACCGAACTGATGCGGCCAAGGGCCCGAGAAAAAGCAGCGCACTGGGGCTTTGAACAGTGCGAGATAGATATTCTTTTTTTGGGCCGGACGCAAAGAAAATTTTTTTCCCTCCCTTGTTTTTTTTCGACTGCGCACAGTTTTTTTTTTTACAAGAAAGAAGAAATTACGCTCATCTGTTTGTGGCCACAAAACAAAAAGAAGCCTGGTAATCTTTTTTGTATCAAAAACGGCTCCTGGACACGCCGGCGATTTTCAACGGTAATGTCCACGCTCAGCGTTGATTTTTCGGGCAAGTGCCTGTAATCTTCGTGGAAAATTGCGCGTGTCCTCGCTCGGGATATCTACCCTCTGTGCATATAGATTGTCCAATCTATTCGCGGGATAGCACAAAGTGGAGTACTGTTCGTATGCCCTCAATTTGGCCTCAATGTTGCGCAGGGCGTCTTCCATAGGCTGCTCGCTTGCAGTGCGTTCGCTAGTGTATTTGAACTCGATGGGCACACAGTTGGGCTTGTTGTGTAATCTTGTGAAAAAGACTGGACCGTCTGAAATTTGGGGATTGTCAGGGACTACATACAAATACGACTTGTACTCAGGCTGTGACCTCATCCATTCAATGTCGCCGAACTTGCCGACACCGGCAAAAGGGAGTGGCAGGACATTGATTGCGGGCAACCTTCGGGGAGGTGGACTTTCAACTGTCTTCTTCACGATTTCTTCGTTCAACTTCAGCACCCTGGCGCAACGATCGTGACGTAGGATACAGTTTGCCAATTGGCCGTCGCTATCGTTAACAGCAAACACCACGTAGACTTGTTCACTGTCGCTTACAGCACGCGGACTGCCTCGACTATGGCTGTTCTGCATTTTTTTTTGGAGTCGCTTTGTTTTTATTAAATTCGTATGAACGAACGACTGCGGTTGCAACCGCCCCCCCCCTCCCGTCATTTCTTTTGTCAGTGTATGAACGTGGAGAATTTGGGGGGAGGGGGGTGGGAGGACAGGACAGATGGCGCCCCCCCCCCCCCCCCGCCTGCACACTCGCTGTGAAGAAAGAGCGAAACTGAAAGGGGCGTGGGAGAGAGGGAAGGCGGCGGGGTGTGAGAACGAGGGGGAGGGGTGGACGCCTAAATTTTGGCCGAGCGACTAGCACCAGCAGGTTTATAAAGAATGCAAGGCAGGCAGAAAACACCTTTAAAAAAAAGAAATGATGCTTATGACAGAACCACTCCTGCTGTTGTTGCTTCTTTCGGCCCTGGCCGGATCGCTGCCCGCTGGAGCGGGCAGCAATATTTCCGTGCCCCGGTTCATGATGCGTAAGTACAGAAAAGAGGTGGCCTTGTTCCTGTCGGACCATGCCCCCACGCACCACGCGGAGGTTCCGTACGGAAAAGGCGCAGTACACTTACTTTCGGTCCAGCCGTTCGTACAGCTACCAGACTGCCAGTTTGTCAAGGTGTTTAATGTTTATACGCTGTACCCCAGGTACGCCGCACACAACTTCAAGTTCTACTTTGAAGCGTCACACCCAGTGTACTCTACCAAAACCCTGACACACATCACCCCCGCGCACGCGAAGGACGACACGAACAAGCAATTCCGCCTGCGAGAGGCCAGGGCACGGGTCTGGGCGAAAGCAAGTACCAACGCTAACCTCAATCTCAGCGTGTACGCGGTCTGTGCGGACTCTTACGCTGGTGGCTGCACGCTAGAATTCACGCCCGCGATCGTCTGCACGCGACACTACCCTGCCATTCCCAGGCTAGGCATCAGCGCCCTCGTGCTCCTGTGCTTGAGCCTCTTTCTGCTCCTCGGTTACGGTTGCTCCTACTCCGTGAGCCGGTTCTGGGAAGAAGTTCTGAATTGTTCATGTGTCTGGTTGTGGGTTTCGCTAGTGCCGGGGTTAGTGTGCTTGTTTGTTTTGATCGGCCTGTGGAACCAAGGCGATAGCACTGCGCTGTGGCTGAGCCAGGCTACGGACGAACTATTCTACCTCAACTGACTTGTCTCTGCCATTGTTGCAATTTTGGGATGGGGTCTCTGCCATTGTGGCACGTCCCTGTTGATATATAATAAATAAATATTACCTCCTGGGGGCAAAACCCACTTGACCCCCCCCCCCCGTTCTGGAGCGAGAAGGAGTGCCCCTGGGGTTTGCGCAATTCCCGGGGAAATTTATCTGATTCGGTCGAAAAAGGCAGTAGACAGTCTTCGGGAGGCAATTCCCCGGAAAAACAGAATGTCTCCCCGGGAATCAGAGCTTGGGTCAAACCTACCTACAAAAAAGATCCCCGCTATCTATTAGCGGAACGCGTTTTTTTGTATAGGTGTAAGATGCGCGGGGGGTGGCACCCCTGGGGTTTGCGCAATTCCCGGGGAAATTTATCTGATTCGGTCGAAAAAGGCAGTAGACAGTCTTCGGGAGGCAATTCCCCGGAAAAACAGAATGTCTCCCCGGGAATCAGAGCTTGGGTCAAACCTACCTACAAAAAAGATCCCCGCTATCTATTAGCGGAACGCGTTTTTTTGTATAGGTGTAAGATGCGCGGGGGGTGGCACCCCTGGGGTTTGCGCAATTCCCGGGGAAATTTATCTGATTCGGTTGAAAAAGGCAGTAGATTGGCAGCAGATCTATTAAAGGCCCAAAATTGTGGTTCGCAACATAATGTTTAATATCAAGGACACAGACGAAGTTATCGGTCATTTTGCACTGATCTCGTGTATATTCATGTGGCTTTCTGTGCGCAGACGGGGGTGATTAGCGCGTATTCACCCTCAGGGGGTTGAGTGATGAGGGTGCATGCCTCTGCAATGTCGAAAGCCGTCATGTTTTGAAAATGATCAGGCTCTATTTCGTATTTGGAAAAATTTGCGTGTTGCCCTATCGAAAATTGGCCTTTAGGATTAGCAGGGTTTATGATTCGCGTGAGCGAGCACGGCAGTAAGATTGGCAGAACATTCTTCACAGCACTGAGGGCTGAGTGCAGTGATAATGTCCCATCATTGGATTCCAGGGTTTTGAAGACAATCGGACGCGGGATCCACTTTTCACGGACCACGCGAGCCCCCGCGCGCAGCCCTCGCAGGGCTCGCGTGATTTCCTGGGCGTCTAGGTCTAGCGTGGTAAACTCTAAAACACGACTGTCGTGGTGTAAGTTGCAACGCAGGGCGCGTACAAGGTTGGCTACCGCCGCTAGCGCGGGCAGGGTGACCTTCTGTCCGTCGAACAAGGTCACGAACTCACCTGGCTTGAATTCTTGGTCATAGATTTCCTGCAGGGAGTATTGGGACAACAGCTTGAGCCATAGATACCTGCGCGCAAACCCGCTGCGCTGGCACTCCTGCATCGTTTTCCATTCTGGGCGGAGGTTGGGGAAGGTAGCCGCAAACGTATATAGGGCCGTGCGATCCTTGTACTTGTCGCGTGACAACGCAGGTTGCTGTAAGGCCTGCTGGCGTTCCTGTGGGGTGCGGACCCCTGCGTGAAGCCGTTTGGCCTCCCTAACCACCTCGCCCCAGCTGGGTATGTTTTTCTGCTGTGCACGGGCGGGCTCTGGAGCCTTTGTCTGCACGGGCAGACAGAGCGACGAGTCGCTCTGTTCTGGGGGCACAGGAGCCTGTGGCTGCTCGGACACGGCCTGCTGACGGAGCTCGTAGGCCGTGCACACGAAGTTCTCTGCCTCGGCACGACTGCCCGCGCGCTCCGCCCGCTCCGAGCGGGCGGCTTGGCTCTGCGTCTTGACCTCTGCGCGTTTTTCTTTGTGCAGCGCCAAGAGTTCCTTGCGCTCCTTGCTCGACAGCGCGCGCTCTTGGTCCTCGTGGGCTAGCAAGTAGTCGTACCGTAAACCCACGGGGGGGAGCTTGATAGAGCTGAAGTCCACCTGAGTGATATCCGCGCCCATCTGCCGCAGAAAGAAGAACAGCTCGCGGAGCGCGTGTCTCCGCGTGAGTGCGGCGGCGAACGTGTTACACGACGCGGTCTGGGCCACCCACGGGTCCGCCTTGGCCCAGTACATGCGTCCTGTGGGGTCCTGCGCGGGCACGTTTGGCGAGCAACTGCTGTCCACTCCGTAGGCCAGCTCGGTCGCGAGCGTGTGCGCCTCCTCGCGGTCAAGAGATTTGCGGATCTGAGCTAGACCAGTGGGCCCCCGCCCGCGGTCGGCGCGAGGTTGAGCTACGTAAATGTGCCACTGCTTAGCCGTGAAATGACGGACGCGGCCGGCCATTTGCATGTAGTTCAACATGGGGATGTTGTTATTGTTCAGCCACAAAAACAGCACGTCAAAGTGCTTGACGTCAATGTTGACTCCACACGTCACGGCCGAGGTCCACATGCTCACGTGAGCTTGTGTCCATAGTTGGATAAGTTGTGCTTGGGGTCGTTGGAAGTCGGACATGCGTTCGGAGCCTTCGTGGTAAAACAGGATTCGTATGCCTTTGAACACGGACTCCAGGTAATTCTTGAGCAACATGCCCTGGCGCTTGTTGCCGAGCGGCAGCGCCACCCGCTGCCCGCGGCAGAGGGCTAACAGCAGCGCTCGCTTGAAGGACCTGTGGCTGCGGTGCAGGAAGCAACGACTGCGCAGGTGTTCAACGTGCGTGAACACCAGATGGAAGACGTGCGGTCTGGTCGCGGCCCCCCCGCCGAGCGTCAGGTCAGTGGGAGGCGCCGTGTTCAGAATTGTCTGCACGACCTGGACGGATTTTTGTGTGAGAAAGGCGTCCATGACAATCACGCACTTGGACCGGCGCAGCAGCCGCGCAAACACGGTCGCGTTGCACTGGTTGATACTCCCCTTGCCCAGGGCCGCCGTCACATTGAAGAGCGTGGACTCGCTCTCGTCCAGCACGACCAGGTCAAAGTCCTGCACGTCGAGCAGGTGGTGGACGGACTCATACTGCCAGATCCCGACACTGTACTCCGCTTGGGAGCGCGAGCTCCGCTTGGCCCAGTCCTGGTAGAACATGGCCGAGACTCCGACCTTGGCTAGAGCCAACTTCACGCGCTGGAACATCTGCCGGTCAAAGGAAATGCGGGGGCCCACGCACAGGACGCGGCAGGGTCGCCCACCGGCCCCGCGGAACCTGTCCAGCGCTGCGAGCTCTGCGGGTGTGAACACCTCCTCCACGTTCACGCCGTAGATAGCGAGCAGCAAGCGTACAAAGCTCTCGCTTTTGCCCAGCCCCATCGGGGCTTTGACGAAAAGCAGCCGCGCCTGCTCGGGGAGCGCGAGTTTGTTGACCCAGCGTGCGTCGGACCTGAACTCGTTCTCCTTGCGATCCGCGCCCTGGTATTTCTGCTCTCCGCCGTCATAATCCAGAAGTTCTTGCGGCGTGCGCAGGAGCCGGTACCCCCCGACGCCAGACAGCTCCGCCGCAGCGACCTCTGCGGCCGGCGCCGTAAGCGGCAGGTCGGGCGGCCGGCAGCGCGCTCGCACCAACCGGCGACGTTTCCTCGGGCGCGCCTCGACGGGGGGGCCGCGGTTGGCGGTCGGTGGCGGTTGTGCACGGAGGCGACACGCAAAACAGACCTGCACCCACCACGCCTGTGAGTCGATGACGATGCGAATCTTGCTGGCACCGCCGCCGGGGCAGTCCGGACAAGGCAACAGAAACACGTCGGTGCGGACAATCGTGGCCGCCCGCCGGTTCCCCTCCCTGACGCCGGTACCCCCCTCATTCGGTTCGTTGCTCCCCTCTCCCATTTCCTCCTGCTCCTCCTGCTCCTCCTCTTCCTCCTCTTCCTGCTCTTCCTGCTCTGGGCCACAATCCTCTTGCTGTTGTCCTTGCAATGGCTTCTTCTTTTCGCTTACGGATTCTTCTTGCTGTTGTCCTTGCAATGGCTTCTTCTTCTTTTCGATCACGGATCCCGCCAGCTGTAGGTGCTCCAGCTGCGAGGTAACACCTTCGGGCCAGCCCGCCTCCTTGAGAAAGGTCTGGAGCTCAGTGAAAAGCGACGAGGTTAGGTGGGGCAGGAGTTCGCGCGTGAGTGCCTCGTGCTCGGCGGACGTGAGTTCTCGCCCGCGCGTGCCGGCGGGCGACGGCGCAGGGGCGCGGTCCTCCTGCTCAAAATTAACGTCGTCGTCTTCTGTAGGTTCGGCCTCGACGTCACTTACAACTCCGCCCTCGTCCTCTTCCCCTTCTTCGGCGGTGGCGGTGGCCGGCGGGCCGCTTGTTTCCAGCAGTTGTTGTTTCTGCTCGAGCCATGGCTTGAACAGATTTCCGAGCAGGACCGTTCGCGAGCGATCCGTCCACTCGTGAGCTGCCGAGCAACGATTTCCATGGCAGCCGTAGAGAACCTGCCCCGCCGCGCCTAGAACTAAGTACGCATTGTTGCTCTGGTGGTAAATTGCAGTATCCACCAGGGTAGTAATGCTATTACTAGCATTACAAGTTGGGTTTTGCTCCCTTCGCTGTTGGCGTTGTCGCAGTCGACGGACCTCGTGCACGAGGCACAGGCGACCTAAACCTCTGGCCGTGCGCACGAGGAAAAACTGTTTCCCTGTGCTTGCGTCCCCGCCGACAACCAAAGAAGACGTGGTGTCTCCCCAGCCCCTGAGCATAAGCTCGAGCTTACCCAGGATAGGACTTAAGTGCTCGGACACAACGGCGGGCGGCGGGCGGCGCGCGAGGCGCTGACTTGCTGCCGGCCTAGCTCGCGACGGTGCGAGCTCGCCCGGCACATGCACCGTCTCGGCCCCGCGCGGGGAATGGCTGGGGCAGTGCACAAGAAATTCCTCGTAGTCGGGCAGAGGCGCGCCCACCGCGTTCGGTTGCAAGAGGTCGTCGATCTTCTGTGAGCCAGGGACGCGCCAGCAGCGGTTTAGCGAGTACACACTGGCATCAATGATGCAGCCCGTGTTTTTGGTGTGTTTGTACAGGGCCAACGAAGCATCGACGCACAGGTCGGCGGCGGCCTTGTGCTTCATCAGCCACCTGTCCACAAAGGCCCCGGCGTGGTGCACCGACTGAAACACGACGCGGGGGAAAGCGACGTGGAACGAGTTCTTGAACCAAACCGGTCCGTCCTTCTGCCCGGACACGCAGACCCTGCTCAAGTCGAGGGAGTGCATTTCGTCAGCGCCCGCCGATCCAAGCCCGAGGGTCACCAGAGCCGCGCCCACAACTTTTTGCAACGCCCGCAAACGCTCGCCGGAGCTCGGGTCCTGGCCGTCGCGCGAATACCACTCGAGGTCGAAATACAAGCTGCACTCGCCGCGTATAATGACAAAGAAACTGCGTCTCATCGCGTTGAAACACTTGTAGATTTCATGGTAAAAGGCACGGGCATCTGCGCAGGAACCGAACAAATGGCGCGTTTTTTGCCACTGGCTCGTAGCTTTCGGGGGCAGGTTCAGCTTGTAGAAGAATTGGTGCTGCAAAGCCGCGCCCCGCGCAAAGCAGGCCTCGCCGGGGGGAATAGAGTTGAATCCACTTGATTCTAAGAGGTGTATTGGCGCGGGCAGGTCGCGCGTGATCACCGTCGTGAGAGGCGCGCGCCTGACCACACCGGCGGCGCCCACTGCGGCCTGCTGCGTGGTGAGCATAGGACAGTGCAGAGCAAAGTCGGGCGCCAGCATCATCAACAAGTCGTGTTGGGGAATAGAGGAGCTTTTTCTTTTAAAAAAAATAAATAAGAGAGGAGAGAAAGCGACACCGGTGCCTGAATGCCAAGCCCCCTATTTTTTTCGGCGTTTGGGGAAGAAAAGGAGGGAGGGGACGCCGCCGAGAGATCAAAAGGAAAAAAGGGGGAAATGTGCCACCCCCCCCCCCCCCTCCGGCGGCTAGTGACATAAATATGTTTGCACAGTCGCCGCGACCTCTGCGCGACCATTTTAGTGAAAAGTAGTAGAATAGAAAATTCTGGCGGGTTCTTTTTTTTCCCCTCTTCTTCAGAAAAGAAGATCAAAGAAATGGGGGAAAAGTTACATTACACACACACGTTTTATTAAAAAAGCTTTGACAACTGGTCTCTTACTTTGGCACCCGACGTCCACCCCCTGTCTTTAGTCCTGACGACGCGCCCAGAAAGACAGGATCTGCGGTTGCAGAAAGGGGGCACGCAGCTCTGCAGTTCGGCCTGCAAGCAGTCGGGTGCTTGCCCCCGCGCCAAGCGTTCAGCCGCCGCACGGGCTTTATCTGCGCAGAGCTGAAAGAACAGGCGTTCTCTTGGGGCAGGCTGTGGCGGCAGTGTGGCCGTGGCGGGATTCAACCGCACCAAGTCGAGCACTGCCTCTAGGAGGAGCAAGCGGCCTTCCAGTAAGACTGTCGACGCCCCCGCCCGCTTGAGCGCGAGATGCATTTGCGGTAAATCCATGGCCAAGACCGCTGCCATCGCTGGTTGTATCTTCCGACGGCAATGCGCTTTGTGCAACGTTTGCCAGTGGGCACGTTGGCAGGCGGCGTTGCAATACATGACGAGGCGACAGCGTGAACAGGCCAGCAAGGGCGCGGCCGCGGAATCCTCGCGGGAGCAGCAGGCACAGTCCAGGGCGCGGCTTGTAGTGGCTAGAGAGTGGGCGCGGGGTTGGCGACCGCCCTGTCCTTTGGGGGCAGTGACGGTCGCCCCCCCGGGGATAGCTCTACCAATAATAGTGGGTGTGATGGTCTTTCTCCAGACCACGTCGCCACCTCTTTCGGGCAGGCGCTCGAGCAGTGCCTCGACCACGACACACACGCCGACTTCTGGCGGTATATTTTTGACCTCGGCCCGCAGATGTTGCAATTTGGGCTGTGCCAGATCCGCGCGGGACAGCGCGGAGATAGAGATTCCCGGACAACTCGGGCGCGCCGTCGCTAGCAGAAACACGTCACATATTTTCCTGTCACGCTGCGCCTTGTCCGCGGCTGCGAGCAGTGAATTGCGCAGGTCTTGGCTAGTCCGGACTTGCTGTAGAAAGGCCAAGGCCCGCGCGTGCTGTGCATTGTTCTTGGCCCCGGCCAGGCACGACACTTTGTGCCGAGCTTTCCAATCGGCTTCTTGGCAGGCCACACTGCAATAATAAGCCACGCGGCACTGGGCACAGGCGCGATATTTGGCTGCAAATTTCTGGCCGGCCAATCTCTGCTTTCGCAGCATGCCCCCGCAAGCCGCATTGGCACAACTATAGAATGACAGCACGGTGTCGCTCGGCATGACTGCAGAAACACACTTTTCTTTTTTTGTGCACAGCCTCTCCCCCCCCCCCCCCCCCGCCGGTCCGTCCCAAAAACGAGAGAAGGGGCGAGAAATGGAGGACCGGGGGGGGGCCGCCCCCCTCCCGGGCACAAAGGGGGTATGTGCCCGAGTGAAGAGGGGGGGCCGCAAACCAACCCCCCCCCCCCCGCAAGGGGGCAGAGGGAGGAATATAGATGTTTTCCCCTCGCGATTTTTCTGACACACAAGCACCTACCCCCCCCCCCCCCCCCTCCCCCGCCATCTGCCCCCGAATTCCCGGGGGAAAACACCCCCCCCCCCCCGACCGGCGGTTGTGGGGGGCACCCTGCGCCCGACCGGCGGTTGTGGTGCCCCCCCCCCCCCCCGCTGTGTTTATTTTTTGTTTTTTTGTTGGGAAGTGGAGGAGGGGGAGGGCAAGTCCGCATTGGTAGAACTGCAAGTTTTGTGTACTTTTGACAAAAAAAAAATGGAGGGCAAGACCGAGGCAGCAGCAGACGGCGCGTCTACCCAAGCGCCGCCCCGTACAATTGTTGTCGAGCCGGACCCGGTTCTCAACGTCCTGGCGTGCGCGACGTGCCAGCGCCCCGACTCGGCCGCCCACCCCCTCAAGGCGTGCCGGCGCTGCAGGCTGCACTTGTATTGTGACCGCAAGTGCCAGGTCAAGCACTGGAGGGCAGAGCACAAGACCAAGTGTTATGCCGTCCGAAACTTTGCCCTCAAGGAAGCCGTGGATCAGCGAGTGACCCACAACTACCTGACGCTGCGGCGTATCTTCGAGGGACAGTTCACGAACCCGACCATCAAGGCCAGGGCGTTCCTGCACGAAGCCGTCATCGACATGTTGAAGCTGGACCCGGTGTGCGCGGACCTGCCCCTGGAGGGTCCTGTCCCGGCGGCGCAAGCCGTGTGGGAGAAAGCGAGCGCCAAGTTCAAATATGCAGGAAGGTTGCTAGCTATGAAGGGAGATGTAAATTTCATGAGGGATGAGGTAATGTGTTGGATGCCCCGGCGGTACTTGCGCGACATTGACCTGTTGTGGGACGGCATCAACGGCTGGCGGGGCTAATGTTGTGTCTTATAGTTTGCTCGAGGTTCTTTTGGGCTCTATTTTGATCTTTTTTTTTTCTTGTGATTAAAGACTACCTGATTCGGACAGACCGTCTGTAAAATCTTTTTTAAATATGAGACTACTTTGTTTTTTTCCCAAGATATTTTGCACTGTCTGCTGTTCCGCGGGGTCGATTTGGGGTGGTTGTCGGGCCTGGGTAATAAATTAGTACGGGCATCGATTCTGCCTCCTTGTCCGATAGCCAGCGACGGTTGTCTACGGGCAAGCCTGCGCACACGGCCTCGAAGGCGGCGCGTCGCTTCGCCTCGAACTCGGGGTCTAGCTCGGCCTCGACACCCGCTCGCCGCTGCCTTTCTTCGTACGCGTGTCGACTGTGTTGCAACCACACTTCCTGCGGCTGTGGCGCTGCGACATCTTTGTCTGGCCGCTCGGCAATACCAAAATTTCTTGCCCGCTTGCCTCGCTCCGGAATGTAGTAGCCTGCATCTCGGTTTTTTTTTCTAAAGCGATTCTCGAACCCCAAAAAAAAAGTTCCAATCGTGGCGCGAGACTGTGGCCCCAGACGTCGCGTCGGCGGGCGGGAAGCTCAGGGGTATTGGCCCCCCTCCCTTCCTCCCTCTCTTCCTTTCCTCGACACCCCCCGCGCCCCGCCCCCCCCTCCTTTGACAGTTGTCATTCTTTCTTTTTTTCTCTCTCTCCCATTTCCCCTCCCCTCACCCTTTTGCCACACAATTTCTAGCTAGAAGAAAAAGTTTCGGAATTTGTTTTTGTTTAACGCTGCTGCAAAGAAAAAAGAAATGATAGCAGCCAGACCAAACACCGACGGCGCTCTTGCGCCAAGGTTGTCAGCCGCGGGCCAAAAGCGCGCCCTGCTACCCGAAGGTCATGAGCTGAACAAACAGCTGGCCGGTACAAAGGCCAAGAAGCGCGCGAGGCTGGACCGCCTGGCGCTGCCAATCCTCCAAAGAGAAATGAATTCGATGCGCACGCTGGCCGTACTGGCGGTGCCCGTAGACAAGGCGTTGTGCGCGGCCGTGCTGACCGTGGTCGTGGAGTTTGTGCTGGGCGTACAGAAGCCAACAGCTGCCGACGCGCGCGACAGTCGCGACGCGGCCCGGCTGTCGCGCTTCTGTGCGCGTTCCAGAACGCAGCGGCCTCACGCCAGTTGCCCGCCACCACGTTGGACTGGGTGAACAGCCTCGTGTTCTACGGTTTGGTGGGCGGCCAAGAATGGTCCAGCTGGGAGACGGTGAAACGCGATGCTTTGTTGCTTGTCATGGAAAAGCAGTCTCGCAGGGTTCACAAGGGGCCCCGTTACGTCATCCGGGACCTTAAGCTACGGAAGCTGTTTGACGACAGTATGCGGCTGGCACCTAACATGGAGACGCAAGTACTTTCCCGGCGGGTCTGTGACGTCGTGGTGCCCAAGGCTTTCCCCACAGTCATTGAAGCCCAGGTGGCCCTGCTGAAGCGGCGGCGGCTGCAGCGGCGGCAGCCGCGCTTGCCGTCCTGCTAGTAATTTCAGTTAGCAATCCTTCTTTTTTGGTTTTAATTAAAAAAGAAAATTTGTTTGGGCACGTGCGACCTTTTTCGATCTTGTTCAACCGCTCTCAAGTGGTGGTACTAGCGCTTTTTCGGGGGGCACTTACAAGGACGGGCCGGCCCGGGAGCCGACGGCCCCCGCCATTGGGGCCAGCTAAGGAAGGTATCGAAGGGCGTCACCTGTAGGTACCGCAGCTGCCTGACTACGGTGCTAGACGAATTCGCGGTGCGGTCGAACGAGACACAAAAAGTTTGCTTGTGTGACCAGTCAGCGCCTGGCAGCTCATCGACATTTCTGGTTGAGCCCTCCCAATGAAATGCTGGCTCGGCCTTTGGATTTTTCGCTCTGCAACAAGCGCAGTAGCCTCGGATGCTAACGTGCTTGAGAACCCCATCCGCACCCTTGTCCTCGACCGATTTGTGCGTGTTAATCCATTCGTCGGGAAACCCGAGAGGTGTCCAGCACTCGCGGCAACATTGGCTGAGCGCCGGGGTTTTCTCGGCCCGGAAAGTATTGTAGGAACTCTTGTGCTCTGTTTCGTACAAGACGTTCTGCGCAGTCAGCGCGTACTTGGTACATTCCAGCACGTAGTAGCACGCCAGGGACTGTAGTAAGGCGTGTGGGCAGCCCGTTCTGACTTTTCAAGATCACGGTGAAGGCGTCCGGGTCCAAGTCCAAAAAAAGAGCCTCGCGCGGCTCCCGTCGCACGACCGGCGCCAAGACCTCTCGGAAGAAGCCACTGCGGGCCTGCAGGGTTTCGGCCCGGGTCTTGAAGAGAGTACCCCCGACGTCAAGCGTGATGATGTTGCCGGGCTCGGGCCCACCCCGACTGGCTGCACGGCTGGAGTGGCCTTCGTCGTCCATGCTCGCTCGCTTTTATCTCCAAAAAAAAAGTTCAGCCTTTGGGAAAATTTACCAAGTTCAGTCGATGCCTTCTCTTCTCTCTTTCTTTTTTTTTCCGTCCGGGCTAAGGGGCGGGGAACTGTCCCCCCCACCTACATTTTTTCCCTTACCAAGAGCGTGCGCGGTCTTAATCTTTGGACACACATGTATAAGAAAGGGAACCGACCACGATTTCCTCTTTTTTGTTTTGAGCAGGGCCAGACATTTTTTTAATTTTTTTTTTACAGCCAAGCTCCCGGTGTCTCAAACTTTCTCTTTCCGAAAACATCTGTGTGCGCTATCTTGCGGCAGCGGTGTTCTTTTCTTTTGCATGACGGCCCCCCCTCTTCAGTATTAAACATCGAAAGATGCTTGTTGGACTGTCTTGGAATTTGCGCCAGCTTGAGCGGCTAAATTCCTCTGTCTTTTTTCCAACCTTCGTTTTTCGCGGGCCTCGCGCGCTTGGAAAGCTTTGATCTGTTTTTGACCAACTTCTGAAGTTGGGTCTATCTTTGACTTGAATTGGTATGATGCTGCACTTTTAGGAGCTTCGAGGCGAGGCGGCGGGAATTGCGTGTAGGCCGATCCCAGGCTCAGCAGCACCAAAGCCCCGCCGCAGGTTAGGACCGTCCTGAGTTGAAATTTCGGCTCGACTGGTGTTTCCAGCTTCATCTTGAGCCAGACGGGCTCCGTAAAGCGCCAGGCCTTTGTCACGGATTCGCCTCCCCCCGGTAAGTTGCTGTCGTGTAACAACGGATAAAACCAGGCATCAGTACAATATACGTCCGCGTCTATTAGGTTTGTGCGGAGCGCTCTCTTATTTCCAAGGAGAGGTTGGACGTACCCAGCCACACATTTGAGCACTGCGTAAATGTTGCGCTGACGCTCAA
Organism: Paulinella micropora; assembly: GCA_019918135.1. Classification (NCBI taxonomy): domain Eukaryota; phylum Cercozoa; class Imbricatea; order Euglyphida; family Paulinellidae; genus Paulinella; species Paulinella micropora. Next base: position 38,477 of record WBZZ01004428.1, read on the forward strand.
CTACGGCATACGCGGTCGTGGTCCAGTTACGGTCTTTTTGAAAGTCGAGAGGGGTTGTTATTGACGAGAAGGCCAGCAACCTGGCGAACTCGCTTTCTGCAACAACAGCCAGGTCGCGGACCAAGACGTTCGCGGCCTGCTCCTGCTCTGGTACTGCTAGCCACGCCACAGACGGATCGTTTTCGAACCTTCGTAGGCGGGGTAGCTGAGCAGCCACTTGGTGGACCCATTCATCAATAAACCTCGGGTGTGTCCCTGTCTGGATCTGCCAATTGTCTTGTAATGTTGGATCGGAATAGAGGCCGTCGTTCCTTTGGAAAACCAGTTGCGGTTTATTTCTTTGTGTAGCCTCTTGGTTGAGCAATATTCGCAGAGCCTTGAGTCCTTCAGCGCCAAGGCCATTTAGGTTGATATACACATATGACTCCGAATCTGGCGTAAATCGTGTGAGGCCTGCCGTAGACCTGGTTTTTGCTTTGGCACGCTGGCCTTTCAAAGGCGGCCTCCCCGGAGGAGGCGGTGGAGCCCAGCCATTCGCAGGCATGTTGATTTTTAATAACTTAGGCTCAAAAAGTGTTACAACAGGTTATGAAAAGAGAGAGAGAGAGGGGGGGGCAGGAAGGAGAAGAGGGGAGCTTTTTGCTCTTTTTATTTCTTTTCCTTTTTCAGGAGTGCACCGGGCCCAAGGGGGGGGGGGGCTGTTTGTGTTTAGATTTTTTCTGTGGTTTGTCAAAAAAGGGGGGGGGGTGGCCGCGCAAAAAAGAAAGGAGAGGGAGGAGAGGCTGGGGAGAGGGAGAGAAGGGTCCCACAGTCGCCCACCGTGGGCGAGAACCTCCCGCGCACCTGCTACTGCAGTCTTTTGTTTTAAATTTGTCAGTCAACAAAACCATTGCACGACCGGCCTCTGGCGTTTGAGGCGCTCACTGGCTACTACCGTGATCATGGCGCGGCCGCGCATGACCAGGCTGCGACTGTGGGCAGACCTGCTGCTACTAGGCGCTCGATGGCGCTTTCGTCCATCATGCGATCGTAGGCACCAAAGTGCAGCCGCTGACTATGGCAGCGAAGTTAAAGGGTCCAGGCCCGCGCCGGTGATCCGGTGAGTATAGTCGAGGCTCAGCCATTCTAGCCTGTCGAGCCGGCGCAACGTGGCGAGCCCCGTGTCGGTGATCGGGCCGCAGTTGGACAGGTCGAGCCGCCGGAGCGTCGCCGACAGCGCCCCCAAAGCCCGCAGCCCGGTGTCCGCGATCCTCCGGCAGCCGCTGAGGTGCAAACCCTGCACGCAACTGTCGGCCACGGCCGCCAGCCCTGCATTTGTGAGCCCGCCGCAGTTCCGCAGGGTCAGTTCGCGCACATAAACGCCGGCCGACAGCAGCTCGGACACCCTGGAGTCCTCGTCGTCCTCGTCGTCCCCCGCGCCATAGTAGGTCAAGCGACTGACGCGCAGCCCAGCGGTCAGCGGTCGTGCCGCTGCCAAACACCTGGCGGTGACCTGGACGCTACGCACTACAACCGCTGCTTCCAGGCACACGGCGCGGAACACGCCTAGCAGTTGCCGGTGCAGCCTGTCGTTCAGCAGGAAATCGGGCTGCTCGAAGCCCGCCCAGAAGATCGCACGCTTCCTCACCAGCGCCGAGAGCTGCCGGCACGTCAGGGCCAGGGCCAACAGCCCGCATATGTAGGTTCTACTAGTCGGTAGACTGATGCAGCGAGTAAACTCATTCAATATTCAAGATTTTGAGGTGCTGTCTGCGCAGAATTCAATGTTTTTAGTGGGAATGGTCTGTCCCGTATTAAGGTTTTCAGTTCATATAAGCTATTGCTTTCATCTGGGTGTATGTTCTGAATTTCGACAAACTAGTTTTCGACCTATGTTTTCCTAGTTTTTGTTTTATACCGTACATCTCTGCAAAAACCCTTTGGCAGGATTGCTCAACATAACATTTGAATTCATTTGAGCACTTGTGCGTCAAAATGAGTGAAGAGTGCATCATGCACACAACATTTTTCAGTTAAAAACACCATACTTGCTATGTCCTGAAAAGTGAAAATAGAAGTCGATAATAAGGATTTCAAATACGGGAGTAACCAAGTTTTCTGATGAAAACACTTGTGTCATGCTTGCTTTGGCTTGAAACAACGTGGTCTGAACAAACACTCGCTGTGTCAAGATGGACCTCCAACAGACACTGGTGTAGCCGGCCCGTCAATTTCTGTTGGAAATATTTGACAGGATCATGCCAATTCCCGGAGAGGAAACCAGAAAAATTTCCAAAAAATATTTGAAACAAACAGGCCTATCGACATACGTAGCCTTTGAAGAGAAGGCCACACTAATTTTTTTTTATTTGACTGTTTTTGCGGGGTCGAGATTGGTAAAAGTCGTGTCTCTTGAGAGTTTTGTGTTTTTTTTCTGTGTATTTCTCATGCATCCTTTCACGTCCCGTGGTCTTGTACAGTCGTTCCACACGTTGTGCCCATGCTGTCTGCAAAATGGTTTGTTGTAAAACTTATCTGTAGCATGTGTTGTTCCCTTTTCCCTGAAACACTTTTTTGCACCTGTCCTGTATCGCTCCTATATGTGCTGTGTGTGCTTTTCTTGGAATCTTATGTGCTGAATCTATTCACAATCACATGGTCTTTGTTTTGCATATGTTCAAATCCTGCTCCTTTCTTTGTAACCCTGCTGTTGGTGACATTTTCTGGGCTCCAGACAGGCTAAAAAAATACTAATTGAGATTTTTACAGATTTTCAATTTTTTCTGCACTTTCTGCACAAAATGTTTTTATTAAATAGTGTCTTTGATTTCCTTCACTTTTTGTACTAGTACCGGCCTTGTATTTAAATAAAAAAATTTTGAGTGAGGGCCTTATTCCCTTTTCTTGCTGACTTTGGCCGGTTTGTTTGCAGGCTTGAGGTTACCTTTTTGTAAAAAAACTTTGTACATTTAATTATAAGCATACAGAGAAAGATATTATATAAAAATTTATTGAAGAGCATACTGGGAACAGTATGAGAACTGACTTTGATTTTTGGTCATCACAAGCATCATTTTTTCAGGTGGCAAGGTGGCCACTTTTTTCCGGTGGGGGTGTGCAAATTAGTTGGGAAAAAAGGGTGGGCGACGGGAAATTGATTGGTTTGAAGTCAATTTTGATTATTTTTCAATGAGGTTTTCGTAATATGTTAGTCCATCACTTTCTTTATGAACATGTATAATTTCTATTTAATAAAATTACATATTCCGTTCTAATTTTTTTTTGAATTCTACCGACCACTTTTATACGGGAGAACCTACATATGCGGGGATACAAAAAGATTCTCACCAGGGGCCACAAGCTATCGGGCAACGCCAGCAGCAACGGCGGCCGTAATTTCTCCATGCTGGCTGCCACCAAACTAAAAAAGAAACCAATCAGTGAGCCCGCGAAATTTTTGGCAGCCCAAACTTAGGTTTTTTTTTCTGCTATCGGGGAAGGGGAGGGGGGGAGGAGGCTGACCTCCGCGGCCCCCCCCCTACGCGGGCACTCTCTTTTGCGCCCCCCTCCCCCCCCCTCTTTCCCGTCATCGGGGTAGCAGACACCGCAGGCCCGCTCTACTCCTTCCCCCCCCCCCCCCCCCCGAACACCGAGTTCTCCTTAAAACTCTGGGCCGCATGAACCGGCGGCCGCCAACCGAATGAGGCCGACCGGTACGTAGGGCGCGCGTGCAGTTATACGTCTGAGGGCCAGCGGTACGTGCTCAACGTTGAGACGCCCGCGCCCCTGAGCCTAACCCTTGAGCCCGCCAACGAGGCCAAGGTCTGGCAAGCCTGCCACGACAGGGCACTGGAGCTCAAGGAGCTCAAGCTTTCTCTTGAGGTACACGCGGACAACCTACAACGAGAATGCAGCGGGCAGGCCAGGGCCAGGCTCGACCGGCAGCTGCAGCAGTTGAGAGAGCTCGAAGACCAGTACAAAGTCTACGGCCGCTGGCTGCAAGAGCGGCGGCTGAACCAACACCAAGTAGAGTTTGAAGAAGTCCTCAAGCAAATCAGGCCCGCACCGAAAAGAGACAGAAAAGAGCTCTATTCGCTTTTTCCTGTCGTCACCCGCTTTAGGCTGTAGCGAAGACACAGTGTCCGCGGAAACGGTGTCTGCGCTGAGAGACAAGTCTAAACCGTCCATGGACAAATAACACCTGTTGTTTAAGAATATGTTCCCTGTCAACTCTTCGCAGCCTTGCCCTTCTCCCCCCGCCCTCCCCCGGACCCTGTGTCTACTGCTTCCCTCCCCGCCTCGCCTTGCAGAGTGAATGTGAGACAGGAAATGAAAACACTGGCGAAGAGGAAATGGGGGCAAGGCCGCCATTCCCCCCAAAAGTCGCCAAAGGAACGGAAAGACTTCTCAGACAGTGCACCCCCCCTGCTGGCCTCGATTTCTTTTTTTTGGTGTGTATTGTCTAGCTTTGTCTACCTTTGTTTATTTTTGGGCTTTTTTTTCCAGACGTAAAATGCAAAGTGCCGCTCCGCGAGGCGAACTGTTGCTGTCCTTGTCTGGCGCGTTCGCGCCGCTTGCCTTGCGCCCCGACTCGTTCGACCTGCATGGCAAGCGGCTGCAGGGCACCCTCGAGGCCGACGGCTCGTTGCGGCTGGACCGTGTCACGCTGTCCGACGACCTGAGCGTGCGGGCCGAGGACGCCCGGGAGACGGCGGCGCACGTGCTGCAGAAACGGCGCGAGGATGTGCGGCTGGTGCAGCAGGACCTGCTGGCGCTGGAGTGCAAGCTGCGCCAGCCCCCCGCTGAGGACGACGAGACTGTCGCGCCGAATGAGGTCGTGAGGCTGAACCAACTGCTAGGTCAACACGAGCGCGAGATCGAACGGCTAGAACAGCAGCGCCAGCTCACGGTCACGTACACCGAGACCACCGAGACCAGCACAGTTGTGCTACCCCCGGGCGTGATCGTGTCGGTGCCGGCGGTGGCCGCCACGCCGCTGCTCTGGTGCCCGCGGCTCGAGCCGACAGTTGTGCTCCACAGCTCGCTGCGCACGACCCTGGTCGAAATCATGCCGTCAGGGGTCGCGCCGCTTTGTGCGACCTACGTGCTGCCCCAGCCCGGCCGCAGCGGCACGAGGCGCCGCGCCGCGGCGCTGTGCGTCAGCAGTGGCCTGCTGTACGCCATAGAAGAGGGTGGTGGCAATCTCTGGAGCTTCAACCTGACGACGAAAGTCCACGACCGGGCCGGCGTGCCGCGCGTCCTGGGCTGTAGCGGTCTGCGGCCCGTGGCGTTGGCCTCTTGCCACGGCCGCTTCTACGTGACCGACTCGGGTAAGCGCGGCCTGGTCGTGTTCAAGGGCGGGCTGCGGCCGCAGGGCTCCCTCGCAAGTGTCCCCCCCGGCGCCTGTGCCGACAGTGGCGTGGCCGCGGCGGGCGACACCCTGTTCGTGACCGACCGCACACGACATTTGGTACGGGCGCTGGCGGTCTCAGCGGCGCCTGGCTCCGAACGCCTGCTCCGCGAATGGGGCTCGCGGGGCAGCGCCCCCGGCCAGTTCAACTCGCCCGCAGGGCTCGCGTGCGCCGACGGCCTGGTCTGGGTCGCCGACAGCCTGAACCACCGCGTGCAGGCCTTTGGCGAGCAGGACGGCAAGCTGGTCGCGCACTGGGGCCGGCCAGGCACCCAAGCGGGCGCGCTGTACCACCCCCACGCACTGGCGTTGTGCCAGGGCCTGGTGTTCGTCGTCGATTACCCGGGCGCCTGGCGCCTCCAGGCCTTCACGCCCGCCGGCCAATTCGCGTACGCGTTCGGCCCCCCCGGCCCGAATGCGCGCCCTCGCTCGCGGCGTCCGGGGACCAGCTCTTCGTCAGCGGCTACGAGCACTGCCACGTCCTGGCCTTCCGTGTGGCACCGTGGCCTGCGGCCACTGTCGGCACCGCCTCGGCACCGCCAGGCGGCGACGAGTAGCAACCACGACCAAAAAGAAAACCAGAAGAAGGGCACTTTTTTTTTGCTGAAGGAGGGCCCCTCCCCCCTCCGCGCCTGTTTTTTTCTCTCTCTCTCTCTCGTCCCCGTCTGGCACTCTTTCCCCCGCCCCCGCCCATTTGCCCCCGACACCTTTCGCTACAACTCTCCCCCCCCCCCCCCCCCCACTCGCTCTCGGCACTCCCCCCCCCCGTTCCTCGCACCTCCTCCTGGTCTATTTTTCCTTCCCTTAAGACAGCCGCGCAACCCTGCACACCCCCAACAAAAAGGCCGGACACTAACCAAAAAAAGAAAAGGGGGAGGGGGACTTTCCATGCACCAGTGCCCCCACTGTCGCACCGTCTATGACCAGGACCAGCACGGCGTGCTGTGGGTAGCAGAACAGGTCTGCCAAGGCGAGAAAAGGCTGGCGCCAAAGGCTTCGTGCAGGCCAACAAAGTGCCCGGCGCTAGGCTAGCAGTGGTGGGAGAAATTCCTCACCGGCTGCTTGCTCGATCTTTTGGGCGGGCCCGCCACGCCGGACCGCAGTGCGTGGACTTACGAAAAGGTGGGGGCTCTGATCTTCGATCTGTTCTGGATGCCCGACGACTACTCGTCCGTTGTGCGGGACATTAGCACAGCCAAAAAAGTGCCGGACCCGCAAGACCAAAGAGAGTGGAACAGGGACGGCCCGGAAGCCCGCTTCAAGCTTCTGCTGTCATTCTTGCGCCATTGGGTTCGCAGTGACCGAGAATACGTGCAACAAGTCGTAAGCCCGCCGGCGGGGAAAGGCCTCGAGAAGCTGGAGTACCTCCTGAAGGTGGCTGAGGCCAAGTGCTTCCACTTCCCCAACGCAGAGATGCGAGTGCCCATCGCTCTGCTGGATTACCTGAGCAAAGGTAACAAGGGCGGGCCCAGCGTCTGGGTAGTGTGCGCACAGCGCGGGGGCGACGTGCTTGTCGCCATGTCGGCGAGCGCGCTTGGCCTGCAAGCGCGCTACCAATACCACACGGGCGTACACAAGCCCAGGCCGCGGCGCACCCCTCCCCGCGCCAGCCTCTCGCTGCCCCTCCAAAGGTTCGCGGCCGCCGCGCTGGACCTGTGCTTGGGCCCGGCGCAGCGTTACGTGATTGCCAGCCCAGTGCGCGCCATGTGGAAAATTCTAGAAAAAGGAGGGCTGCAAAAGGATACTGATTACATTGTGCTCGACGCAGCGCAGAACAGCGGGGGTACACTAGCAATCCAGTGGCCACAGTTGGACATTTGCTACCTGCGGCTGGGCGCAAATCACTGTATTTCCGCGACCTCTGCTTGGTTTGTGTCCAGCAACCAGGCGCTGGCCAAAAAGGCACCGCACTATAGCTGCCAGGGCAAGGAGCGCTGCGAGACCTGCCAAGGGCCCGTCAAGATCCACCTGCTAAAAAAGCAGGACTCGTAGCTTCTTTTCTTTTACGGGCCGATCCTTTTCCAATGACGTACGGTCTTGGCTTCCTCCCCCCCCCCCCCCTCCCTCCTGCAAAGAAAAACCTACCTGCGCGCCTGAACACCCCCCCCCCCCCCCCTGCCGTTTCCGTTCTTCTCGCCATTTTTCCTTCCCGCCGGCCTTCCCCCCCCCACATATTCTCCCCGCCGGTTTGTCTTCTTTCAAACATGAGACTTTCTTGTCGCCTCCTCTCGCACCGCGCTAAGCCTGCTCCAGCATCCAGCAGCACAAGGCCGCTCGCGCCGTTCTTGGTGGGCGTCGGCGCCGCCTTGTGCTGGTGGTTGCTCTTCTTCGTGCTGCTGCCGCGCACAGTCCAACGCTACAAACCGTGCAGCCTGCGCGCCCGGCTGTGCAGGGTCCGCCGGCGGGGCTCGGACGAGGCAACTGTTTGGTGCCATCTGCACCACTGGCTCCTGTACGTCGGTCTGGGGACGGCCTTATGCCTGGCGGACTGGCCGTCCTGGCTGCGCTGGGGCGGCCTGGGCTTTTCCGCTGTCATCGTCGTGCAGGGGCTCTGCTACCGGGACCGCTGCCGCTTCTGCTATGTGCTGCCCCAGCCCAACAGTTCGGACGTGTAACATCGATCTCTACCTTCCCCCCCCCCTCACTACCCCGCGCCCGCACGGGGGCGAGCAAGCTTGAAAGGAAAAAAAAAACACCAGTTGCGTCAAATATTCTTGTAATTTAAAAAAGAACTTTCTTCAGACACCTCAAATTTGTAGGCAAATTCTGGGGGCCGCCCAAGCGCAGCGATGTTTTGTTTTTTTCTTGGTGAACGTATGTCTGGCGCGCGCCCCGGTCGTTAGGCAACAAGCGTTAGGACGAGAATCTGCTTTTTTTTGTCGTAACGCTTGTAGCTCTGAATCGATAGCCAAGAAACAAAAATTTTGACAGCGGAACTGCGGGGGGTTTTTTTTAAGGCTGCCGAAACGACCGGCACCCGCGGCCCCCCCCACACACCCCCGCGCTCTCCCGTGCGCATCTGCGGCCTCCCCCCCGCGCCCTCTGCGGTGTGGTTTAATAATAAATCAGCTGTACCTCCGGTCTTTGGGCCCGGAAGTCTTGTATCTCCTGTAGCGGGATATTCTCAAACCCAAGACGGAGCTTCCGCAACGGCCGGCATTGCCGCAAGCCCGCCATGGTAGTGATGTTTTTGCAGAGATAGATTTCGAGCTCTTGCAGAAAGCGGCAGTTCCGCAGTCCGGCTAGACCGTGTAGGCCCGAGCATTTCTCGAGAGTTAATTTAGAGAGGACGGGGAAATCGTTTAGGACACTGACGTCCGTGAACCGCGGGCACTCCACCAGGTGCAGTGTGCTCAGCTTGCGGCAGCCTGTCAGCGAGCGTAGGTCCTCGCTAGCAAGATTGCACTTCCACAGCTTCAGCTCGACTACAGGAAACCTTAACAAATTGCTGAAGGACTCGCGGCTGCAGCCCGTGAGCGTAACCCTGAGGGTCTCGAGCGGGAGCGCCGACAGTACCCCGAGGTTCGCGCCCGTCATGCCCGTGCTGCAGTCTAGCAGGTCTAAATGCCGCAGTGTTTTTATAGACTGTAAGAGCTCCAAGCGAGACTCTGGTAGATCCCAAATGCTCAGCCGCTCCAGATGTTTGAGCGTGGCAAAAGCCGCGCGGGCTCCCTCTTCGGTCAGATAATGTTGTCTGTACAGGTTCAGCTCCCTGGAGTTGCAGGTTCTGCAGTCCCAGGCCAGTGATGCGCGGACAGTTTTCCAAGTCTAATCGTCGTAACTCTGTTAAGCCCGGCAGCGCCGAGTCCGTCAGGTTGGCGCAGCGCGACAAAACCAGTCGTTGCAACCCTGCAAACCTCGGCAGTGCCACCCGCAGGTCGGCGTCAGTAATTCTACTGTTTTCGAGGCACAGCACAGCAACGAGGTGTGCGTTCGGCAGCCGCTGCAGACACGCTTGAATGTAAGCGTTGTTGACCAACTTCAAGCTGTGGATCACAGAGAAGGCTTCCAGAAGCTCGCTCGAAATTAGGCCGAAGACCGCTAACTCTTTCACCTCTACCTTTGTGACCAGCGGCACTAGTGTCTCCTGGCTGCGTGCCTTAAGCCATCGCAGGGTAAGACTCGGCAGCGACTGCCCCGTCGTCCGGCAAACGGGGCCCAATACCGACAGTATTTGGCGGTCCTCAACAAGAGAGAGGTCTAGCTTGGCCTGGAAGTGTGTCCAGAAATCAGCCGAAGTGACCACCGCCCGGAATTCTGTGCACACGAGTTGCCAAGCAGCGACTTCGTGGGCGCCTGCTAGGTCCCTGACCATAGCCCAAACGTCCAGAGGCAAAACAAAAAGCCACGAAATACTGTGGGTTAGCAAAGTGTCTGCGTGGAACTTCTGGCGTTTGGCGGCCCTGCCCCCCGAGTCTTGCACATACGACATCTTTGTAGGCAAACAAAGAGAAGCCGGACGTAAAAACGGAAGAAAGGATGGCAGGGGCGGTAAAAAACTTAGCCACTCTTCTCTTTCTTTTTTAAGAAACTGGCCATACAAAAAAAGGGGCGGGGGCTCAATGAGCCCCCCCCAACAAATGCTAGGCGGGGCAAAAAGCGCGGGAGGGGTGTAGGGAAAGCTTCTGGTTTTTACAAAAGATTTGGAACATTTTTAAAAACTTGGAAGGGGACATGTTCCTCTTCCGAAAAAAAACAAGGTTTGTTGCATTCAAAAGGCCTTCAAAAAAGAGTGGTTCAAAGATTTCTTGCATGCCGTGAAGTCGAGCCCTTTTCCTCCTACTAGGCAGCCTAATTTTTCGCAATTGCTTCGTGGCTGGACACAGGCCGATGCGAAGGCGGTAACAGAATTTCTTAACACTGACAAGCCACACGTCAGAGAGGTACACAATTCAGTAGACGCAGGAACATTCCTCAATATTCTACGCAGCAGTCTTTCGCCACGAACAGGGTGTCGAATGTGGGTTGCGTACAAGAAAAGCAGTTGGCTAGCGATCTTTACCTTCGAGGGTGTATCCAATAACGCGCTACATGCAGTAGTAGAGCTCCTTCACGTATTTCGCGCAAACGCAGCTGACCAGTTTGACAAGGAGATTAAGCCGACCAGCGTTAATTTTGCCAAAAAGGTTCTCGGACTAGCCTTGCCCAACGATTTTGTGCATCTAAGGGCCGCGAAAAACCAACAGCGCGCAACGACGGAGACACTGCTGAACTCCTCACACCAGAGGCAAAGAATGCGCATTGTCAACAAAGTTTCTTGAAATGTACAACAACATTTTTTAAAAATTAATAATAAAAAAAAAAAGCTCACGAGCTCTGTTTTCTTTTCCTCTATTGCGCGCGCGCCACTTTTTTCACGCTTCTTCGAGGCCGGCCTCGACAGCGACGGGCGGTTCGGCAGGGGACGACGGGCGGCAGAGGCCCAGCGCAAACAGCTCCGCGCTGCCGTCCTGGTTGCACGCCGTCAGCTCCACTGGCTCCAGCTCCTTCCAGGACACAGGAGCCGACAACAGCGAGATCTCCACGCCGCGCTTTTCTTGCAGCGCTTGTACTAGCCAGCGCTTGCACACGTCGAACCGGCAGACGGTGCACGGACCCTGTTCCCTGGCCTCCAGCTTTTCGGCGGCGCTGCGGACCGTTTGCACCGGGTACACACAGAACATGCTCCGGTCACGCTGCAGGTACGTCGTCACCGCCCGCTGGCCCGAGGCCCTGCGCCACTTGCCGGGCAGCGCGCCCTTGAGCTGGCCCTCGGCCCCGCGCAGCTGGAAACCCAGCTCGTTCGGGTACAAGCCCGCGTAACACGTCATCGGGCTGTAGGGCACCGTAGTCGCAATCACCGTCGCCGCTTCCCGCGGGCCGCCGACGCGCTGCTCCCACATCTTGGCGGTTGGCTGCGCGTGTTGTGCCCGGAAGACGGTCCGCACGCTGCCCGGAAGAAGGTCCACAGGCGGACCGTCTTCCAGACAGTCTAGCTGGCTCCAGCGCCACAGCGCGTCCGCGAGGCAGTTCCCCGGGCCGCTCGCGCTGTAGCGGCCGTCCGTGGGTAGAAGGTAGCCGGCGCCACGGCCAGCGGCAGGTACAGCTGCCCGCTGCCCTTGTCCCGCAGCAGCCGCAGATGGCACTCCTCGACTTCCGACAAGGACCCGTACTCGGGCGCTACGGCGAGGTAGAAGTGCGGCTTCTTCCGACGGTCCAGCCCCGGCAGCAGCGGGTACGCGGTCAGGCCCGGCCGTCGTGGCCCGTTCGCACCCTGCAACAAGAAAGCGTCGCGTGCACGGGTCTGCGGCGCTACCAGCACGGGGCACAGGGCTACGGTCAGCGCCGGCAGCGCCAGCGAAAAAAAGTCCAGGACCGCGTTGTTAAGCTGGACCGTAGCCCACAGGCGAGTGTACTGGTACAGCACCGCCAGCCAGCGCTGGCGCGCCACCGAGGGCAGCCCCGCGTCGATGAGCTGGTGGTGCAGCGCTGTTATTGGTTCCAGCAGCACGCCGAGGATGTTCCGGCGCTGGTGGCCACTGTCGGTAGCCTCCAACGCCGCCGCGGCCGCCTGCAGGCACACCGACACCACGTACAGCGCCGAGTACACGGCGTGGCACTTCTGCACGCGTTCACGCGCTGTGGCCGGCAGCTCGTTGGACAACTGCGGCAGCGCCACGGTCGCGGCGGTGTCCTGCACCACGCGCCGCAGCTGGCCCAAGCTCTTAGAGGTCAACAGCCCCCGGATGACGTGCTCGAAGCGCTGGTAGCGCGCCGCGGGCCCTTGACTACCAACTGCGCAACGGCCGCAAGGCCCTGGTGCGTCTTCTTCCTCTTCTTCTTCGGCTGCTGCACCCCGGTTCTTCTTCTTCTTCCGGCGCTGCCACCGCCGGCCCCGGAGCCACCGTCGGACGGGCTCTAGCCAACGGTCCAGCTCCCGCAACTCCCGGCACAGGCGCGGGTGCACGTCCAGGAAGGCCAGCAGGCCCAGCATCAGCGGGTCCCCCTCGCTGATCTCGTGGTCGGGCTCCATCGTGTGGTTGCGCTGCAGGCCTAGCACCAGCTGGTTGTACTCCCGGCCGTACTCGGAGTTACAGCGTGCAGCGCTTCTAGCACCAGCGCCAGTTTCTGCAAGAACTGTGGAAGTCGCAGTGGTGGCTCACGACCGAAATTTCGTACGCACGCAACCTAGCCAGCACGCGCCAGTGACTGGGCCTCCCCGAACACTTCCTCTGCCTCTTGTTGCGCGAGCCACTGCTGGAACTCGGGCTTTGTCTGGACATTGCAGCAGCTCGCACGCCGTGGTTTGCCACAGGCCGACGGTGTCGGGGTGTGTGCTAGCCAGCGCTGCGTTTAATTGTTCCAGGTCCGTCACCAATTCACACAGCACACTCGAGGGCTCGGCCTGGTCTGGCTCGTAGACGATGCGCGGTCCGCAGACTGCATTTGTCTCCCCCCTTCCAATTGCAGAGACAACAAAACTTTGTCACAGGTCTCTCTCTGGCTCGCTGTCTCTCTCGTGGTGGCCCCCCCCCCGCGCCTTTCCCCCCCCACCAACCGCCCCCCCCCCCTGTGCAGCCACCCTTTTCTTCCTCCCTCTTCCCTCTGTTCGGGTTCACTTTCTCCCACCAAACAAGCTATGTTTTTTCCATTTGCACTTTCGGCCTGCATCATCTGCGGCCCCCCCCCCGCACCCGTTTTTCCCTTCCATTCCGCGCGTTGCAAATGTTGTACTAGTCGATTTTTTCCCTCGACGTTTTCTAATGAGAGGGGAGGGGGGCCGAACAGCAAAGAAAAGAGAGACAGAGAAGGCCGAGAAAATGGAGGGGAGGGAAAGAAAATTTGTAGGCTCAAAACAAAATATTTGTGTAGCCAAATGGCCGGTCACGACGAGGCTTGGGTGAACGAGGGCGAAACCAAGGACCTAATGTGTGCAATTTGCCTGTGCGTGGCACGCGACATCGTGCAGCACGGCTGCGGCGCCTCGTTCTGCGAAACCTGCTTTAAGCAAAACCAAGCGGCGGGGCGCCCTTGCGCCAACTGCCGGGGGCCCGATGACGCGGCGGCCGCCAACCGCGATCGCCTCGCGGTGCAGAACCTCACGATCCGCTGCCCGTCCAACTGCGGCGCGCCTTCCGCCTCGGGGACAAAGACAAACACTTGGCCGACAAGTGCCCCGTCCTCGCCGCCGCTACTGCTAGTACCACCAGGTTTGCCTGTGTCTGGATTCGCGATTATGCGTATGATGGCGGTTATAAAATTATGGGAGCTGTTACTCTGTTTACAAAAGATGTGGGTTCCGCCGCCTGCGACCCGCATTGCTATCATAAAGCTAGAAAAAAGCTGGTTGGCGGAGCTTGCGAGTGCTGTGCAATGGATGCGGCATGCCACAAGGGCTGGGAGTACGTAGGAGCGGTGGCCATAGGAGATGGCGGATATCTTCACTATTCCTTGCGCAAGCAACTCTAGACTTTTTTTTGCAGGTGTGTTTGTGCCACAACCTGTTTTTCAAACCTCCTCGGGCACTCCCGCACCTCTTCTTTCTTGACTCACCTGTGCCGAAGCTTTCGTTGATTAAAAACGCTGTCCAAGGATTTCAAAAAAAAAAAGATTTACTTGATAAAAGCTTTTTTTGTACCAAAGTCAGACCGTTTGGCGCGGGCTGAAGAGAACACAGCTCGATGTTATCTGGCGAAATACGTCCAAATTAGCGGGCTTGCCCGCAGTTCTTTTTTATTGCACTCTGGGCCGGCCTGCCGTCGGCCCTCGACCTTTTTCTGCGCGCAGACGTTTAGGACCGACGCGTACATGGCCGAAATGAGAGACTCGGAGGCCGAGCGGGAAAAAGTCGTAAAATACAGGGTGCTCTGGAAATGTCGCTGCAACACATGGCTGCCCGCCGAATTGGGGGCAGCGGCACTGGCGCTGGCCAGCGCCGCGAAGAATTCCGCTGGTTTCTCGCAATGCGGCGAATGCCCGCTGCCCGCTACAATTCTCAGGGGCACCGCGCCGCCCGACAGCCTGGATACAATTGCGCCCTGATGACTGGGCATGATGGTATCGTGCTCTCCGTAAATTAAGGCAATCGGCACGTTCGATTGCAACAGCTCGGGCAGCGAGGGCCAGAGCCAGCGCGCGCGCCCCTGCCTCCAGCTGATAGCTATGTTGCTGGCAACCAGCAGGTCGCCCACCGAGCACGGACGGCTCAACGTTTCAAGCCAGAACCAGGCGTGCGCGGAGCAGCCGAGCTGCTCGAACCAAACACAAACGAAGCTCTTCACGGGCCGGAGGCGCAGTAGTCGGTGCAGGGGGCTCAGCTTAAAGAACATAGCCCAGTACGTACCAGCTGTGCCAAGCAGAGGGAAGAGCCCCGCGGGCGCAGCCAGGATCAGGCGATTAATTCTGCGGCCCGCTCGCGCAGCTACTGCGGACGCGACGTGCCCGCCAAAGGAATGGCCTACCAGGTCTGGTCTGTCGGGGCAGTGCCGCACTAGATAAGACTCGACCATCTCGGCTAATAGATCGGTAGCGTCGTCCCCTGAAACTTGCAGGAGGCACGCAGGAGTGGGCAGCCGTCCGAAACCCGGCAGATTCAGCAAATGAACTTCACTGTAAGACCGCAGCCAGAAACGCACGTGTCTAAATAAAACAAGGCGCCGCTCGACACTCCGTGCACTACTATGACGCTGTTGCCATCACCGGCTCCAGTGCCGGCCGTTGCCTTAATTGAATGAAGGCTGACGGCGGACTCGCGTGGCAGCCACAGCTCCGTCACGTCGCTCGTAATGGCTATGTCTGGGTGCAACGTTTGAAACTCGCGCAAGATCTCGGACTCGGCCTCGTCGATCAGCTTATCTGGCACCACCGGAACATCGCGGGTACTTGAAGGTGCCAGCCGGCGCCAGACCCAAAGCGCGCTGGAAGCCAGCACGAACAAGAACCAGAGCACGGCTACTGCCAAGCACAGGCACGGCAGAAGGACCACGTAGAAGCGAGCATAAGCACCGACTGAACGTAGCGCCCGGCCGGCCATTTCCTTTTTTTAGACTAATTGCGCTCTGTAAAATTAAACCTAACCCGACATTCGCCCTTTTCCGCCGCAAATTGCGGCACACAGCGATTTCTTCCCGGCGAAGGACATTTCGGCAACTGGAAATCAGCCAAAGGAAAATTTTCGGGAAAGGCGGGAGCGGAGAAGCACAAAGTGACAGCGACAGTGGCCCCCCCCCTCCTCCCCCACATTTTCCGTTAGCAAAACCGTCGCATGGTGGCCCCCTCCCCTCGATATCGAAGCTCCCCTCCCCACCTGTTCGGGTTTACATTCTCCCACCAAACAAGCTATGTTCTTTCCCCTTGGCACTTTCGGCCTTCCATCATACAGTGGCCCCCCCCCCCCCCCCCAAGGTCACATGTGCTAAATCGTTCCCCAGCGACAGTTCGTGCCAGACCAACGCTGCAAACAAGAGCAGCCGCATATTGTTTTGCTTCGCTGGGTTTGGCCGACAGTAGCATGTAGTTAAAGAAATGCACGTTGCTTTTTCTTTTTAAGCACCGCCCCTTTCCAATTTTCTTTTGTTTGCTAGGTCCCCAAAAAAAGCAGTAACGATGCAACAGCAGCAGCAACAGCACCGCCTCTTTGTCAGGCAGACAACAGAGCCTTGCAGCAGGCCAACGAATTCGTGCATCGAAATTTGACGGCCAGCACCGAGCTGCTCAGAACGGTGGCGCTCGGCAGCAGCCAAGACTCGGGTCGCGACAGGTTGACTGTCGAGCAGCGCGCCTCGCCTGGCTGCGAGCCTGCGCCAGGAAAACGCGGCGCTCAGGGCCAGGCAGGCAGAACTGCTGGCAGCCAATTCGCGACTAGCCCAGCAGGTCCAGCTCCTAACTCAACAGAGCGCAGACCGGGAGGCTCTGGCGGTTGCCAAGTCCGCCCTAGAGGCCAAGCTCGACGAGCTGACCCGAGAACTGTCGGACCGACAAATCTTGGCCGGGGACCTACAGCAGCGGAACGAGGCCCTGCTGGCGGAAAACGTACGGCTACAAGCAAGCTGTGCTTTGGTTCTCGAGCTGAGCCAAAAGAACGAAGCGCTGCGCTACCGGTTGCAGCAGGAAGTGGACTCCAATATTAAACTCGTGGGGCAGGAGCTGCGTTGGCAACAAGAGCTCGCGCAGCTGCAGGCCAGCGCGGCAAAACTGCGCGAAGAAGCGGCGCATTTCCGGGGCCAGGCCGCCGCGGAGCAGAACGAACTGAAGAGGCAGGCCGTGCTAGACTGTGACCGGCTGCAGGCGGCACTAACAGCAGCGGAGCGCAGCAAATGCGAGACCGAAAACAAGTGCGAGCAGCTGGCACAGAGGGCGCGCGAGGAGCTGAGTTACGACTCGAGGAGGAGCAAGGGAAGCCGGAGCTGGCGGCTCTGCGACTAGAAATTGAGCGGCTCCAACAGGCCAACACACATTTGCAAGCCCTCACAGACAAGCTCTGCGCACAAAAGAGCGCCGGCACTACCGACGCCGCCGACAAACGTCGTGGCCCCGACTTTTGTCGGCTGGTGCATTGGGGGCGGCGCCAGATCGTGTATTTTACTCTGCGCGTGCGGGGGCTAGCTCACGACAGGTACTTTGCAGTTCTCGACAGCGACGAACGCCGAGTCTACGAACACGTAGTAGACTTTAGAAGCGCACTCGACTTCCTGAACAAGATTGTGCCCGAGCCCACGCCGCCAGATCCCAACGTGCCCGCACACGAGCAAGAGCTCGTGGTCGAAAACTACAGGCGTGGCTTCTTGAAATATTACACGCCCGTAAAAGGATCGAACAGCGAGTGGCAGGACCCCTTAGGGGGCCTGTCGGATCCTTTTGTACCACAAGATTAAGAAATTAAAAAATCTCGCAATTTTTTACAGTGTGCCGGCCCGCGGCGTGTTTAACTTTGGACACCAAAAAAAAGCATTTAATAGAAATACTGACTCTTTTCCTTTTCTTTGCGCTGCCATGCCCCCCCTACGCCGTTCAAGCCTGAATTTTTAAGACTTCTGCACGCCGTCGTCGTCGTCGGACCCTGAATTGTCACCCGGCGGGCGAGAGTGCAGGCCCGAGGCTGCAACTGCCCACTTCAGCACGCCGAGGTCCAGCCCCTGCACAGTCGAGCCTTTGTATTCGTCGAGCGTTGTATGCCTCAGCTTGAAGCAGGTCGGGGCCTGTGGCCAGCCGTGGAGAATGGTGTAATGGACGCAGAGGCGAACACTGCCGTCGACGCCTACTTCCAGCCTGCTCTGCCTTATGAAAGAGGGTCTGTAATTGATTTCAAACATCAACGGAAAAAAGGTTCCGCCGGGAAAGGAATACGTGAAGGCCTGCGCGGGCCGCCAGTCCGCAGGCAACTGCAGCAAGGTAAGCCAAGCCTCTATTCTAGTCTGGTCCCTCTTCGTCGTACTGTCAGGGGGAAGGGCCGTGGCATCTTCGAAACGCAGCCGGTCCATGTCGAAAGCTACGTGCCCCTCCAGCATGCAAAAAGAACCCAGCCTGTGGACGGTCGCTGTGCCGTTGTGCCCCCAGCGGGCCAGTTCGGCCGCCTCGATGGTCAGCTGGCGCGGGACGGCGGCACTGACCAAGGCCTCCACCCGACTAGCCAGACGAGAGGTTTCGAAGCGCAGCGCCGCCAGCTCCTGGTCGCGCTCATCATCACGCGGCACCAGTTCCAGCCGCAGGCCCGGGGCTAGGATTGCACTGTTGTCCTCGCAGACCCGCAGTACGTTTGCGTCCGTCTCGATTGCACTGTAGGCCTCCGCCGCATTCCAACCCGCCGAGCTGGGCAGAGCG
Source organism: Paulinella micropora (assembly GCA_019918135.1). Classification (NCBI taxonomy): domain Eukaryota; phylum Cercozoa; class Imbricatea; order Euglyphida; family Paulinellidae; genus Paulinella; species Paulinella micropora. The sequence continues at coordinate 56,664 of WBZZ01004428.1, forward strand.
ACCTCGACTGTCTGCGCCCAACACAAAGGCGCTTCCGACGACTGTCGCATTGTCTCTCAGCTCCAGCCGCAACCAGCCGTCGGCCCCGTGCCTGTCACGAGTCAGGTCGAGAGCCAACGGCTGGCGCACTCTTGTGCACAGTCTCTTGCGGGCGGGCTCCTCTGTACAGCTAGTATTGTCGGTAGATGGCGCGGCACCCATCTATCTTTGCTGGGCGTAGCCTCTGGTTTTTCTTTCCTTTGGCAGGCAGCACTTTTTTTCGCCCTGTTTCCTAGCTAATGTTTTTGGGTTTTCTTTTCATCGTTTCTCGCGGGCGGGGGGGACATTTTTTCTGTGTTTTGGCGGGCCCCCCCCCCCTCCCCGGGCGTTGCACCAAAATTTTGTTTAATCCGTCTGCCGGTTTTACACATTTTGGCGCCAAATACCGCAAATTGCGCAAAGTTAGGCACATTTTTTTTGCCGCAATTTGCGGCACGCAGCGAAATTTTCTTTTTTTGCGATTTCGGCAACAACGAGATGTCAAATGAAAATTTTTCGGGAAACGGGGGGGGGGGGGGGGGGATGACTGTCTTCTGTTGGCCGGCCCCCCCCCTCACCTATGCAGGCCATGTTTGTTTGGCTTCTCTGAGCTTCGCGGCCCCCCCCTCCAGTTGCGCTTCTACGCCGTGGCCCCCCCCTCCCCAGATACTCGCCGCCCCCCGTTGGAAGGCAGCTCTCAAAAACCTCGAACTTCGCTGCTGATGATGGATCTTCAGCGTTTTTCTGGCACCGAAAGCGGTGCGCACCAGCCGGCGCTCGCCTGGCTCGTGACCGCAGGAGCCGAGCCCGACCGCCTCGTGACTACCCAGGAAGCGCTGTCCAACCAGGAGTTATGGAGGGACAAGCTCAGCTGCCCGCAGTGCCGAAAGCCGCTGACCCTTGCGCCCACGGCTGTCTTCAGACATTTGGCCCCGCTCGAGCCGGAAGACGCCAGAGCTCACGGCGTGGAGGAGCTCCAGAAACTGTTAGCCATGAACTTTATCCAGGCCAAGCTGTCAAAAATCACCTTCGTGTGGCCGACGTGCCGTTGTGCGCAAGCCTGCCGCCTAGCCCAGCGGAAAAAATTCGAGGGCTGCAGTGCAGTGTTAGGCAAGGCTTTGGGCTCCCTGGCTCAAGGCAGGGTCGGTCTGACGCAGGAGGAAGCCAAGTACAGGCCTGACGTGACTATAATAGACGGCCGCGGAAGCCCCGCAGCGTTTGTCTCGCTCAGACGATTGGAGGCAAAGCACTGGCAGGCCTTTTATAAATTTCCGCAAGTGGCAGGCCTCGAAATCAGCTTGGGGCCACAAACGTGCGGGGCAAATAGGGGCTACGTGTTGCGGGATGTCGGTGGCTGGCGACCACTGGGAGAATGCCTTGCTTGTGCCAAACAAAACCAGGCCGCGGTAGAGGCCGCGATACAGGAACTCTGACGAGCCTGCGCCAGCAGGGTGGGCGAAAAGGGCAGGGGGGAGGCGCGGCTGACTAGTTTTCTTTTGAATTTTCTTTCCTCTTGAATTAAAATATTTATTCTTTTTTTGCTTAAAGGTGGAAGACGCCCCGGCGCGGTTCTCGCGCTGCCTATTACAGCCTAAATCAATTTTTCTGTTGTATTTAGCTAGCGGGCTGGACATCCCCTCTTCCCCCCCCTCGTCTATCTCACCCGCGACACAGTCTGGCTAGTTTTGAAAATCATTTTTCTTTTATTTAAAAAGTCTTTTAATAAAACGTGACTTACTTTATATTAACATTAGGCTTCGACGCCGGGGTTGGGGAGAGGCAAGGCCGGGTGCTTTTTTCTGCGGTGTCTCTGTAAAAGGTGGTTTGCGTAATAAGGCTGGCCACAGTCTTTGCAGGCGTAAGGCCTCTCGAGCGTATGCTTCCGCCGCGTGTGCATGGCGAGGAGGGCTTGATTAAAAAAGCCCTGTCCGCAGATGTCACACACCCGAGACTTTTCTGCCAAATGCACGCGCCTGACGTGAACCCGCAGCTGAGCCGCAGCAGGAAAGGTGCGCGGGCAATGCTCGCAAGCAAAGGGCTTTTGTCCCGTGTGTCTTGGCAGGTGCAGTGCGCGTTGTTTGGCAAGCGCAAAGCTCTTGTCGCAATGTGGACAGGGGAAGGGTTTTTTGGCGGCATGCACGCGTCGCCGGTGGACGGTAACGTCGTAGGATCGTGTGAAGGCTCGGCCGCAGTCTCCGCAGACAAGTTCTTTTCGTCGCGTGGCCGTGGTGGTGGGGCCAGCCTCCCCGCTGAAGGCTGGAATTGTTAACATTGGCGAATTTGTCAGGGGCTCCAGCTCCGTCAAGGGCTCGAGCTCGAGCCAGTATTCGGGGGTGAGTTCCATCCTGCCGACCCTTTCCTTTTCTGTTCCGCTAGCGGACACAGAAAGACAGTGTGAGGGAGGGGGGCGGGTGGCCCCCCCCCTCTCTCGCACCCTTGGTACACGGGCGCGCCGGGCGGCCCCCCCCCAACCGGTCCCACCCCCCCCCTCTCCACACACAGCCGCCTTTCCCTCCTCCCTCTGTTTTTTTCTTTTGGTGATCAAGCGGCAGAGACACTGCGCATGTTAAAGATAATAATAAAAAAACTGTCCGCAATGAAAAAACGGTTCTGTCCGGGCTGCGACGGTATCAAAAGCCACAACGCTGCCGACAGCGTTGACGAGTGGCAGCAGGCACTGGAGTACCAGCTCCGAAATGTCGGCCAGGACGTGAGCACGCCAGATATCTGGGCTCCACTGCAATACCGACGCGCTGAACACAAAAGAAACGTCCGTGACTGGTGGGGCAACGAGCTACAAGGCCCGGTGCTGCCCACGCTGGTCCCCCCCCCCAAGTACCTGGAACTTGCTAACGCAGGAGAAGCGAGGGCTAGGTGATTTCAAGCTTAGGTTGGGGCCGGGCGATTACGACGAGTTGGTACAAGTCCCCTTCAACGCGTTCGATAATGCTGAAGAAATAGAGCTACGGGGCCACGCTGATTTGCCATCCATCTGGTTAACACCAACGAATAAAGTAAAGAGCTTGACGCTCACCGACTGCAACCAGGTAAATGTGCATCTGCCTGATTTCCACCATCTCGAAACCTTGCGGCTTGTTGGTACCGTTGGCGACATCCGGCTGCCCGAAGATTGCAAACTCTCGAAGCTGACCCTTACCCAGCCTCGCTCTGCGAGGGCCGTCGTAACGCTTCATGGTACCAGCGGCTTTGCGGAGGGGCTCCAGGAGTTAGAGCTTCTCTTACCCTTGATGGCCAACGAAAATGACCCTCTGCAAGCTTGTTTCGATGGCTGTCGCGGGTTTGTCAAGGCGACCTTAAAAGTGCTAAAGCTGCGTGCGAGCTATACTGCAAACCTGCGACTTGGCCTGGACAACGTGCAGCGAGAGCTGGTAAATAACTTGCATAGCAACAATGTGCCCGATATAATAACGGACTATCTTGTGTCCCGAGCGCCGAGATTCAACGAACAAACGCTGCTCTCTCTTCTGGGGCAGAGATTTTACGCTATCCACGAAGTAGAATTAGAAGGTTTCTGGCTTAGCTCGGATGTGTTTTCGTGGCTGCAAACGAACTTGCGTGAATTGTGGCGTCTGCGGCTGTTTGATTGCAACTTACAACAGGAGGAAGTTGCTAAATGGATACAAGGGTTGAAGAGCCTTCTGCCAAAACTGAGGGAGCTGTCTTTGAGGGGCTGTCGCTTCTTTGCCGATGAAGAGTTAGAAGAGCTCTGCAAAGCGGAAACTGTGTTCAAGCTGCTACGACTGGATCTGCGCGGCACAGGAGTTCATGAGGCCAACGGGGTACAGAACTTGCAAACACTAAGAGAACTGCAAGTGCCGCGGCTGCCTAGCTTTTCAGCGGAAATGCCGAAACTGCATTCTCTGCGAGTGGAATACGAGTGCGAGGCTAAGGGCCTTCTACAGGTCTTGCAAAGGTGTCCAGGCCTGCAAAATCTGCACGTCCGGGTCCCGCGCCGCGTCGGCGGCGTCCCGTACGACGTCAGCGCAATATTTGAGCATAAAAGGTTTACCAGGCTGCGCGTGTACGATGGGGCCGACGGAAGCTTGAGCGGCAAGCTGGCTGTCGCACTGTACGAAGAAGCCAAGAGCTATAAAAACTCGTGGGGCTCCAAGTTGACGCTCGACCTGCGAGGCACGCAGTGGTCGGTATTGCAAAGACTCGGAGTTGTGGACAACGCAGGACTGACCTGCCTGTTCGACCTGCCTGTTCGACCTGCCCACGAAGCCTGCGTCGCACAAGAGAGCTAAGCTCAAGGACACCGAAATCACACAAGTATAAAACAAAGAAGAACTGTTTTATAGTGTCACTGTCGCGCGATACTGACACACGGTCTGTGCCTGCCTTCTCTAGAAACGCTCTCGACCTGACGTGCAGCCCTTTCTTCTGACTGTGGCAAACAAACCATAGCCGTCTAGCAAAGTCTGCATTGTTCACAAGAAGTTAGCTACAAATTTCTAGCCCCCGGCGAAAAGAAAGGAAGCAAGTTGGATATTTTCTTTTTGAAAGCTGTAGTTTAATTTCTAGTCACAAAAAATTAAAGTCACCAGTGTCCTCAGCGAAATCGCGTGCTTTTAATTAAATCAGCGCTCTAGACCGTGTCGTCGGAGTCTGATTCGTTCCAGCTCCGTCAAGGGCTCGAGCTCGAGCCAGTATTCGGGGTGAGTTCCATCCTGCCGACCCTTTCCTTTTCTGTTCCGCTAGCGGACACAGAAAGACAAGGTGAGGGAGGGGGGCGGGTGGCCCCCCCCCCCCCCCCCCCTCTCTCTCGCACCCTTGATACACGGGCGCGCCGGGTGGCCCCCACCCCACAGCGGCCCCCCCCGTAACAGCCGGCTCCCGTGCACTGCCACCGTTGGCGCCAATCTTTTTTTTGCCAACCCGCGATTCTGTGTCTCGACTGTCAGTGCCAACGGCGGCAGGGGAGACAGGGGGGGGCAGAAGGCGCAAGGGCAGGGGGGGGGGGGGGCGGACTCTTTGGGATTAACGACATGCCCACGTGACACCTTCCGCGAAGGTGATAGCGTTTGGCAATGACTTTCAAGCAAATTTTTTCGGGCAAGAATGGCAGGGCGGGGAATTTTTTTTCATGTCTTTCCCCGCCCGCCAGCGTCTCCCGAAAGATTTGCTTGAAAGTTATTGCCCAAACCACCGAAAAAATCTTATTGCGTGCCGCAGTTTGCGGCAAAATAAAAATGTGTCTGATTCTTGCCGCAAATTGCGGCACCTGCCCTTTTTCGCCTGCTCTGAGCTTCGCGGCCCCCCCCCCCCCCCCCCTTTCCCAATCCCCGACTTCTCCACTTTCCATTCTTCCCCTCCCGAGCGTTGCACCAAAAAAGAACTATTATATGTCTGCCGGTTTTATGACAGTTGGCGCCACATTCTGCGCAAAATTAGACACACTTTTTCTGCCGCAAATTGCGGCACGCAGCAAAGATTTCTTTTTTGGCGAAGGGCATTTCGGCAATCGAAATTTAGCCAAAGGAAAATTTTCGGGAAAGGCAGGTTGATGATCGCCACCGTCAAAAGCCTTTTATTCCACCAGCACCACACACTCGCGCAAAGCTAACGCGACCTCCGAATTGCCATCGCCACTGTCCTCGGCGAAATCGTGTGCTTTTAATTAAATCAGCGCTCTAGACCGTGTCGTCGGAATCTGAATCGTCGCCCGTGCCCGGCGGCAGCTCGTGCAAGATTGCCGACGCAGTAGCAAGCGGCTTGTCCTTGATTTTCTCGTACTCGTGCTCCCACGCGTAGAAGACCTGGCAGCCGGCCGGCATTTTCTGTCGAAGGTAGTACATGCGAGCCATCGTCTCCCGGTACAAATCTCGGTTGAGACGTCCACTGACAGACGACCGGCCCTCGGCGTACTTGGGATGCTCGGGGGGGAAGCAGTGATATGAGTTTCCGTGGAACTCGTACACGCAGTTGTTTGCCGCGTCGTAGCCGTCCAACAGCAACTTCGTGCCCGGGACTTGGGTTTCGGACCCCTGCGGGCTGTCACTGCCGTTCACAAAGTGCTTGTGCTGGATCCGGCAGCCCAGCGCGTGTTCGAGCCTGTCCCACAACCTGCACGCCGCGATCGAGCATCTAGCGGCTGGCTTAGGAATCAGCCCGCGCGCAAACGCGTGCTGCGCACACAGGCGCCTGGCGCGCCCTTGCTCATCTGCAAATGCCGAGTCTTTCTGAGCGCCAGCGGGGCAGTCTCTGCACGGGTTGATAATTTGGTGGCAGCCGCGCAATCTCGCGTGCTTCGCGCATAGGCGGTATTTGCGCCCTTGCTCAGCTGCAAATGCAGCCTCTTTCTGGGCGCCGGCTGGGCAGTTCTCGCACGGGCGCTTGGGCTGATGACAGTTGCGTGCCCGGGCGTGCTCTGCGCACAGGCGGCATTTGCGTCCTTGCTCGTCCGCAAAGTTAGCCTCTTTCTGAGCGCCCTCTGGGCAGTCCACGCACGGTTTAGCAGTTTGGTGGCAGCCGCGCACTCTCGCGTGCTCCGCGCATAGCCTATTGCTTCTCCCTTGCTCGTCCGCAAAGTTAGCCTCTTTCTGAGCGCCGGCCGGGCAGTCCTCGCACGGTTTAGCAGTTTGGTGGCAGCCGCGCACTCTCGCGTGCTCCGCGCATAGCCTCCTGCTTCTCCCCTGCTCATCCGCAAAGTTGGCTTGTTTCTGAGCGCCTTCCGGGCAGTCCTCGCACGGGTTAGCAGTTTGGTGGCAGCCGCGCAATCTCGCGTGCTCCGCGCACAGGCGGTATTTGCGCCCTTGTTCATCCGCGAAGTTGGCTTGTTTCTGGGCACCGACAGGGCAGTCTTTGCACGGGTTGACAATTTGGTGGCAGCCTCGCGCTCGGGCGTGCTCCGCGCACAGCCTATTGCTTCTCCCTTGCTCGTCCGCAAAGGCAGCCTCTTTCTGGGCGCCGGCAGGACAGTCCTCACACGGGCTTCTGGGCTGGTGGCAGCGGCGCGCAAGAGCATGCTCCGCGCACAGGCGATATTTGCGCCCCTGCTCGTCCGCAAAGCCAGCCTCTTTCTGGGCGTCGGGCGGGCAGTCCTCGCATGGCCTCCGGACCTTGTGGCAGCCACGCATCCGTGCGTGCCTGGCGCACAGCTTGGCCCGTCGTTGCGGCCCGTCTTCTGCCCAGTGTTTGCCGCTGACGACAAGGTCGTCCCTGCGCCAGCAACTTGCGCACGCCAATGTCCATTGTGTCCAACCGTGCGGCGGCTTGCTGGCCCGGCTGAACAGAGCGCCGCCGGCGCTCACCTTCAGTTGGTAAGCTCGCCCGCCTTGTGTGTGATCCACAATGTGCCCCGGGGCCGTGGCGCCCGGCGGCTTCGCTTCTTTCATCTTGGCCTCCTGCCCCTGAACCCGCGGGGGTCCCGCGGGTTCTGTCTCTGATGCGGAGCCGTGCCGCGCGCACAACGTGGGCCACTCACGGTCTCTGGAAATTGTCGCGACGGTTGCGAGGTTTTCTTTCTCGTAACACTCTTCACAGGCTGCTCTGTCTAGAGTTTCTTGTCCAGCTCGCCACTCCTTGAACACCAGCCGTTGGCCATCGATGACCTTGAAGGCTTTGCCGTAATGTTGAAGCATCTTGACTCCCGGCTTCTTTGACACAAACACCTCCGCATTTGCCAGGCGCTGCAGCCACAACTGGACAGCGGACGACACCGGTGCGACAGTGTCGTGTCGTGGGCGCTTCTGGCTGCTCTGGTCGCCTTCGTCCAGCTGACGCTTCTTCTTTTGGTGATTCACGAGCTCATTCTCCGCACAAACTGGCGTGTCCACTTCACCAGTTGCCTCAGCCGCTGAGTTGTCTGTTGTTGTAGCGAGAGGTAGGGCATTCTGCTCTTGTTGATGTTGTCTGGGCTGCTCCGCCCGCAACTCGCGGCGCCTTTTGCGCTTGCGCAGGCGTTTCCGCTTGCGCTTGACTCCGTGCATACATTCTAGGCACAGCCTGGCGTGGCCGTCATCGTCGAGCTCAGCTTTTGCGGGACTGGCGCGGTCCCAGCGCAAAAAACAGAGTTCGCAGGCTGGTTCCCATTCGCTCTCCTTCTTGAGCAAGCTAAGCCGCCCTGCCGGAGACAGACGCAGCTGCACGCCATCGCTGCAAGTGGCTATGGCTTCCGCATTCTGAAACCTGCTCTTAAAGAGCCGGGCCGCTCTGGAGTCTTTCTTGACATCGAGTCTATTTGGGGATGACTCTGACATTCATCAGGAGCGCTGGTAATTTCTCTAGAGAAAAACAAAAAATGACATTCTCAACATGCTGCAGTAAGACAAGTCTCTAATCTTCCTTCACTCTCTTCCCCTCCCTACTTTTCTTCCGCTTCCCCCCCCGTCTTTCCCCTCCCACAATCTTCTCAAACCGACATTGCGCGGCCCCCTCCCTCTGTGCAGCCATATTCTTCCTTTCCCCTCCCTCGGCGGCGGCCCCCCCCCCCCACTCGAACCACGGCCCTGCCACACCGTCAATCTTTTAGTTTTTTGTTTTCATTCGCGGCCTGGCCTTTTGTATCATCCGAGTGCCCGGCCCCCCCCTCCCCACAGCCAGCTCCCATGCACTTCCATAAAAACCAGACGCAAACCTTCTTTTTTGCAACCCACGATTCTGTCTCGGCTGTCAGTGCCAACGGCGGCAGGGGAGACAGGGGCGGGGGGCAGAAGGCGCAACTTCAGGGGGGGGGGGGGGGCCGGACTCTTTGGGGTTTTCGATGTTGCCACGTGATACATTCCGCTAATGCGATAGCAGTTTCATAAATCCTGTTTAAAGGTAGCCAACAGGCCTCGGCCGGCCCCCCACCCCCCTCTTTGCCTTTTTTGCCAACGGCCCCCCGCACCCCCAAAAAAAAGGCAATCTGTGAAGACTCTCAAAAAGAAAACGGCAGGCCTCCTTTTGCTTTTTTGCCAAAATCTTTGCCTTTATCTTGGGGGGTTGCCAAAGGGGGGCGGGCACCGGCGGAGGAGGCGAGGGGGGACCGTCTGCTAGCCAACTGTTTGTCGCTTGCTCATTTTTTGTCCGACAGCGATGGCGGGCGTGGTTAAAGCCAGCGCTCAGGTACAAGCTGAACCTGTCGAGTTGAGTGGATTCGTCGGGTCCCACCCGTTCTATACTTCGATCCCGCGCAAAAAGAAGAAGGCAGCAGCGAAAAAAAGCAACCACAACCAGAAAAAAACCTTGTCAATCGATGACGACCCAGAAGAGGAGGACGACGAGGAGGATGATGACGACCAGCTTGGTGCACAAACTGTGTTTGACAACCAGAATGACCGCGGCCCGGACCTCATCCGTGAAGCCGCGTGTTGTCTGCAAGTCACTTTACCGTCTCGCTTTCTGACGCGTTCTAGCCCTCTGGGCTCGGGCGAGGACAACGGAATCACTTCGGCCTTCAACTCGCTGGCTGCGCTGTGGTGGGCTATTGCGACCCACCCCAAACTGCGAGGAGGGTCCAATGGAATTCCTCACAAAATCATGTCCATTTCCGCGATCCTGGATGCACAAAGGCAATGTGTAGGTCACGCGCTGTGGTTGTGGATCCATGCTTCAGCCGATTTTTCCGTTTTTCGCTTCGTCAATAAACTGCTGAAACACCGTGGGGCGTACGAGACTCCTCCAAATGGCATAGACTCGGACAGTGACGACGAAGCAGGCGACGACACAAACGTCGCGAACCAGGACCCAGAAGAAAAGCACTCCAAGGCTCGGCCTGCCAAAGCGTTCGAAAAGAAAAAGAAGAAAGTGTCCACTCGTCCCTCGTTCACCAAAGATGCACATATCTTGACCTACAGAAGGCATTTGGCCCGGGCGTGCGAGACTCTGGAGCGCTACGCAAACGCCGTGTCAGTGCGCGCATTGGGCATGCAAGAGGAGCTGTTGGAGTGTCTGCACGACAGCGCTGGTAGTAATCGAATTACAGAAGGGTCTCTGCTAGATCCAGCAGTGTTCATGCACCCGCGCTTCTTGCGCAGCGGCCTGCCGAAGGGGCTTCCTGAGGAAATTACCAGCGTCGAGAGCTACTTGAAGCCAGGCGTCGGCTATGTTGTCCCGTGGCCTAAACTGTATTGGCGTTTACCCGGGCAACTGCCCACGCAAGTTTTCGTCAACCTTCGATTACCGTTACCGCGCGCAGAGGACTTAGTCGACGAGGCCGAAATGCCCGAACAGGAGCTGCTGGCCGAGTTCTTGCTGAGCTCATCAGTGTGCGACACAGTAGAAAAGGCCAATGAAGAGGTGAAACGGCTGGCGCTGCAGATGAGACCAACGTCTGGGACCGGAGGCGCGAACCAGGAGGCGGTCAAGAGGATGATGCGGGACGGGCGCGCAAAGATCAAGGCAGAGGTTGCAATGATGCAGGCCCGCGGCGCGAGCCGCGAGGAGTGCTGCGTCCATTCGTGGACCTCGCTGCAACAGCTGCGCCGGCGCGTGGAACCCTTAGTGCTGAATACGTTAACAGTTGCGGGTGGCTGTTCTGATGCGCAGGCGGCCGCCTGGGCGCATCTGAAAAAGGGACGCAAGTCGCCGTTTTCAAATACCAAGCTACCGGTATCATTCTTTTCCTATCAGGCGCTGCCGGCCAGCAATCTGGGAATTGCGGATTGTCAGCTGGTGCGGCTCAACAGCCTGCTAGAAGCGGTGTACCGCGGCCCGCTGAACGAAGAGTTTCATGTAGCTCTAGCAGCGGCACAGACGGCAGGCGCAGTCGGGACGTATTTCCATTTGATGATGTACGGCCCGCCCGGCACGGGCAAATCGCACCTGCACCAGCTACTGGCTGACCATTTCCTGATAAGGGACAGCGTGCGTACGCAGCTGGACATGAGCGCTAAAGCATTAGCTGGGAATTTCAATTTTTCCTCTGAAATTACGATCATGGACGAGCTGGGCAAGGGTTACAGTGGGAACCCACGTGGAGACCAAGAAGACGACGACCGTGTCGAAATGGTCAAGAGCATGCTGTGGAGCAAGACCATGGGCTTCAGCTTTCTGCGCACGGACCAGGACACGGGGCAGCGCTTCAACGAGTACACACAGGCGCAGGTGACGGGGACGCACTTGGTGAATACCAACACGCACCCGTCGCGCATCTCGCAGCCCGTGCGCGACCGGTTCCACACGCGGTACGTGCCGGGGCGGGTACGCGCGGGCTGCGAGGCGTGGCACAGTTTTTCTAATGACGGAGACGACGAAGAAGCAGAGGCGCGGCGCCACGACCTGGCGCGCTGGGTGCGCGACAACAACGCGCTGATCGCGATGTACTACTACCTGCAGTCGCTGGGCTTCGTAGGCGGCGTGCGGTTATATATCACGTCGCGCGTGATGGGCGAGTTCTGCGAGCGCGCCTCTGCACTAGGCGTGCGGCGCCTGGCGTCGCAGCGCTTCATGCACCGGCTGAACGCGATGGTGCGGCTGCTGGCGCTGCGGCGCGCGATCGAGATCGTGTTCCATTCGTCGGTCAGCCCGCTGATTGACGCGAGTGTCGGCACGGACCACGGCGTCCCGCTGGGCCGCGCGCCGGCGCTGTCGCAGTTCGCGCTGCTGGAGCCGTTCCTGAACGACGAGGACCCGAGCGTGCTGATGCAGGCGATCGGACTATTAGCGCCGCAGGAGCTGCAGCTGCAGCAGCAGCGGCAGGTGCTGTTGGCGCTGGCGCGCGCGTTCCTGAAAGGCAATGGCGGCGGCAATGGCGGCAACGGAGCGAATGGCGGCGACATGCGCGGGCTGCACCGCGCGCAAGAACGGCCGCGCAAACGGCAGCACGTATCGCAGGACGGTGACGAGGACGGTACGGCCGAGGCAGCAGAGGGTGGCGAGGACGAGGATGACGGTTTTCTGGCGCGCGCGTGGGAGCCGCCCGAGACGATGCTGGACTACAAGTCGCCGTACCTGGAGTTCAACCAGTCGTTGGCGGTGGACGCGGACGCCGAATCCGTGCAGCGCTACTACGCGAACTGCGTGCGTTCGCGGAGGCTGTTCCAGGCGCACGAGGGCCGCATCGAGAACGCGCGCAAGGAAAGTGCGGTGCGCCGCGGCATGTACGGGGAGGGCGAGCAGCCGGTGTTCCGGTTCGCGAAGGACGCGAAGCACTTCCCCGAGCCGACCGACTACGTGGCGTGCCGCAAGAAGCTGCTGCAGCTGGTGTGGCAGAACCGCGCCAAAGGTGAGGGCCAGGACCAGCAGGAGTACCGGCACGTGCTGGACCTGCTGCTGGACGACAGCGAGCGGCCCATTGTCGGCGCGGTGCTGCGTCAGACGCGCGACTGCTTCGAGATCGCGGAGCAGGCGCTGCTGTACGGGCTGTGGCCCGACCTGCTGCAGCGCGTGCTGCTGGAGATTTTGCAGGACTGCTACGCGCGGCCCCGGCAGCTGCTGACGGGCCAGGTAGACCACGGCTCGGCGTCGTACTACCTCACGATGATGAACCTGCTGCCCACGGTGCTGAACGGCGCGGCGGCGCCGCTGCCGACGGAAACGGGTGACGCGTGGTTGCCGGCGGTGCAGCAGCCGCTGTGCCAGGACCCGGTGGCGCTGAGCTACTACTTGCGCGAGCGGGCGCTTTCGACCACCGCCGCTCCGGCGGCCACTGGAGCGCGGGACTTCGCGGACTACGTGTACCAGCAGCACCACGCGAGCCAGTGGCTGCCCACGGTGGCGGACGGCCTGCCGGCGGCCGAGAAGTTTCTGACGGCGCCGGACGCGGACCTGCTGCGCAGGCTGCGCGCCGCGGATGAGACGTACCGGCGGGACAACCTGGCGGCGCTCGGCCGGCACGCGGCGTTCGCCGAGGTGGCGGCGCGGCTGCAGCCGACGGTGGCGGCGTACCCCGTGCCCGCACCTGCCCCGCCGGGGTGTGACGACATCGTCGCGGTGGCGGACGAGGATGGCTAGCATCTTTCGGTGGCGAGCTCCGGCGGGGGGGGGGGGGGAGAGGAGAAGGAATGGCTACCATTCCGTTTGGTGGTTTTTGCTTGTTGTTGGCAGGACTTTCTTTGAGCCTGGTTAGGCTACGTAAAATCAGAAACTTAAAAAAAAACAAGCCAATACACAAAAGTCGTAGCTCTGATGGCCGGGACAGCCTACACATTGCGCGGGGGTGATGCCGAAGGCAAATGTCGGTGTTCCGACCACTAGGGATGTCCGGGAGGGGCCGGTGTTCCTTTATTGACAAGTGGGCCACCAACTAGCTAAGTTTCAAGAAAGGTCCGGAGGGAGAATTTGTCGGCTCAAGTAACGCTGGTACATTTTTTATTGATTTTTTGGGGGGGGAAACTTGCTTTCAAACATGTCCGCGGTGCTAAATGGAGGAAAGGCAAGAGAAAAAACAGAGGAGGACTGTTTTTTTGAGCGCTTGAAGAAAAAAAAACACACAAGGTCACGAAATGATGTCGGCGTCGTCGCTGCTACTTGCGTCGTCGTCGCTGCTCGCAGACAGTGCTACCGGCGCGCCGTCTGCCACGTCGCCCAGCAGTTCGGGGTGTAGCGGCCACACCGAGCTCATCTCCGGGCAAAAGAGCTTGAAGCGCCGCGCGCTGCCGTCGGCATCTCTGGTGGTCTGGGTAGGGTCCAATCTCTTGTGCAGGTCGTCGGACCAGCCAGGGGTTGCCACAACCCTCTGGAGCCAGGCCAAGGTAGTCTGCCCGGTAAACAGGCTGGCGTGGCCCAGGAGGTAAGCGCGGACGTCCTCGCCCCTCCAAGGATCTAGGATGCGTTGTGCCAACAGCATGGTTGCCTCATAGGTGCGCCGGCCAGAGCGACTGCGGCGGTTGCGAAGCTCTACTAGTCAACAAAGGAATCGGCCAAGGTGGGGGGGTCACTTTTTCCTAAATTTGTAATGACAAAAACATATATTTTCACAACATTCAGGAAATCGATAGAAATCATTTACCTAATTGAGCAATGTATTAAAATGATATTGAAACATGTTTTTATTGATCGGAAGTCAGTTGGACTTCACCTCCGGAGGTGTGTCGGAACCGGTCCAAAACCATGTATTTTACATATTTTTCTATCATTTCGTACTGCCGGAACGGATTGCATTGATCTAAATGATTGGTCCTTGCTTTTACAATGCTTACTAATCGTTTTGCGCTTGTTTTCTATTTAATTTATCATTTCCCTTTCAACAGACTTGAGAAAAACTGACTGAAACAGGAGGGAAAGGGGGGGGGGGTGACAGCAAGGACTGACAAAGCTGTCCGATGACGAGCTTCACGGAATCCATGCTCACAAAGAAAGGAGAAGCTGTGCTGATGAATTCTAAGCTATTATTTATTATTATTATTGCTTTGCTTGCCTCCACACTTAGGAAAAACATGTGACATAGCGATGTGTGTGTGTGTGTGGGGGGGGGGGGGCATGTCAGCAGAAGATCAAACGACAATCAAGTTAAGTGGATTGAATGAAATGAGTGATCCTTGCTTTAATAATGCTTACTAATCGTGTTGCGCTTTTTTCTCTTTACTTGAGTCTTTCCCTTTCAATAAACTTGAGAAAAACGACCTTTCAAAAGACTTGAGAAAAAACGGGTGGGGGGGGGGGGGAATCAAATTAAGTCGAATTGAATTCAAATCTACAAACACGTGGTGTTCCCTGAGAAAACAAAGCGCTCCTGCAAGCTAGAAACAAGATGAGCTACGTACATGTTATGATACAAATGATTGCAAACTGATCATACATGTGCAAGGTTGAAACAAACCTTCATTCACTGAAGGCGGCTACTCCCTGAGGATGGGACTGTCTTCAGAAGACAACGAAGATGTGTTGGAGACATCCGAATCTAGGTCGGTAGGCCATCTGCATAAAATACACTCGGGGCCCCCTTCCTCGTTGAAAAAACGACACGACTTACAGACCCAAGGATCAGGGCCTGGTTCTTCGTTAACGGCCTCCTCTTGTCGCTGACGACGACGCGGTGGTTCACTTTTAGCTTCCCCTGATACTGCCCCGCTGCGTGCTCGCTTCTGTCCTCCGCGGCCTCTCTGGGCACCCGCAGCCCGACGTCCGCGCCCGCGCCCACGACGACAGCCACGGCCACGACCGCGACCAGCACCTTCAACTACATCTGCTTCTGAACCGCCTACGTACATGGTACGAGCATGAATTACAATATCAAAAATATGATGATGATGAAGAAGAAAAAGAAAGAAGAAAGAAAGAAAGAAGAAGAAGAAGAAGAAGAAGAAGAAGAAGAAGAAGAAGAAGAAGAAGAAGAAGAAAAAGAGGCAGAAGAAGAAAGAGGGAGGACGAGGAAGAGGACGAGGAACAGGTGGAGGAGGATCGTCATCTTGTTCGAGGCCGCAATCACAGTCTTGAAAGTGCGACCAGGCGCGTTCCACAAGATCGGCCTTCTTGAAAGCCTTCCTGTCTCTGTCTTGCGTGGCCACGCCGTGCTGCATCAGCCAACTCTTCAACTCCTTTACAACCATTTGGCTGGCTGCAAACGACTCCTTGTTCTCAGCCCCTTTCAGAAGGGCGTCGATCTTCTTCCACGGAGCTTGAGCAGCTGCAATCATCAGATCCTGAGCCCGCCGCTCTTCCGGAGTAAGTTCTCTCCCACCAACCCACCGTGGGTGCGCTGGTGGGGCTTGATTATTACAGAAGTAAGTTCTGGGAAGGTTCAGTCGCTCTTCCTCGGTGAGAAGAGTGAGGGCATCGACCTTCGCCTTGCGATCCGGTGGTAGCTCCCACAAATTCTGAGGCAGCTCATCCAAGACACGAAATTCGACACGCCACTCTTTGCCCTTCGCGTCAACGCACGACATGTGGGCAGGCTTGCCCGGGAGATTGCCTTGCAGATAGTCACCGTCGATGTGCAGGCGAGTCAAATTGTTCTTCGCGAGCATTTCCTCGATCCAGTCAATCTCCTCCCGGCTCAAGTACTTCTTCGCCAAAGCTCGGATGTCCTTCTTGAGGCGGGGTGTTGCAAACATCCCGTTAGGAAGCTTCGGGGGCATAGCTTGCTCTGCAAGCAATATACCACAGAAACGTATAGCACATCATGGAAAATCCAGGCAACACATAACAGTGAAGCAATGATTTCATACCGGGACGCCTCACGTAGATGCTGAGCGGAGCGCCCTGGACGTCGTCGCCCTCGCCATGCCACTCCGGCTGGACATCGCCCTGCATGTAAATAAGCAATATATTTTTAGCCGGGCAAATAGGTAAATACATTGATCGATAGGTAGGTAGGTAAGCAGGTTGATGGATAGTATTACCCACGTCTTGACTTCCGCCGTAGGCAGCTCGTTCGGGCCCCTCTTGCGAATACGCCAGGCCAACGGCTTCGAGTACTGCTTGAAGAACTTGTTCATACAAGGGGCGAAATACTTTTGCCAGTCATAGCAGCAGGTCAGAACCAGCAGCACGTAGCGTTCCCTCTTGCTCTTGAACGCCAACAGAAGCTTCAGGAGTGCCTGGGCTAGGTTGGTGGTGAAAAAGCTACTTTTCCATCCCATATCCATGACACGAAAGTCTTGATCGTCGCCGTCGTGTCCATGCCCTTTGAGATTGCGGTGGGTTTCGATCCAACCTTTGACGCCTTCGTCCACTATCTTGCAGCAGTACCCAAGCAACGGCCAGGCTGTGTTCTCACTGCCACCGTCCCATTCGAAAAACAGCTTCCACGAAGCCATGGTTGCGGGATTCCATGTAGCCCAGTGAACAAGGGCTGCCAGCATCGTAATGTTAGCGTTGACCCCTTTGGCAATGGCTCCCTCCAGATACGAAACAATGAAATGAGTGTCTGTGGTGTAACAAGTCGCCATACCCACACAGAGGCGCAGAACAAACTTCTTCTTGAAGTCCTTGGAAAGACGGCGGCAGGACGGGACCTTGACCGGTGGCTTCATGTCTGCTGATAGGATCAATGAATGAGGATCATTGGGTGCACTTTTCTTTCTTCCCATGATCGAGATCCTGTTGGATCGTTGCAGTTTATGATGCAGCCGACTACGGCGACGCCAGTCCTGGGCCTCCGCCTCGGACTTGAAGCCCCTTGCATGTTCCGCAGCTAGTTCTGTGCAGATCTCGTCTTTAGCAAAGTCCCCATCTAGACCAACATTGTCAAGAAGCCGACTGTCTTTTCTCGCTCGTTAGCAAATTGAAACGCGATGGTACCTCGGATGAATTTGACGTGCTTGTAATCCTGTCGCCAACATATGTCGATGGTCTTCCGATCAGGAGGCCGATTCCTGTCCACTCGGGGGGATGCACCAAGCCTCTCGCAAGCTTCTTTCCAGTGCCCAATGACGTATTCTTGCACTCCAGCGTCCGCTGCCATGGTCTGCAATTTCCAGAGCCCGTCGCTACAGATCTCTGGCGATTCTCCAAACTTCTCGCAGAGTAACACGCAGATAATGTCCGAGACCTCAGGATAGGGCGTGGACGACTTCGCAAACACCTTCGTACCAGAAGCGAGCATTCTGTGGGCCCTCTTAACAATCGCATCCCCGACCCCATGGATCCGCTGCCACGCGGTTCTGCATACCTCCTCAGTTTGATACAAGTATTGAAAGGTTCCCTTGTTGGTCTGGAATGCCTCAAGCTGACCAACAACCCATGTGTAAAGCTCGCTCAATGAAATACAACAAATCTTAGCACGAGCATCCATTACGTCGAGCGTGTTCAAAAAGGAGTAACACTTCCACTTTGCGCAGCAGAATGACTTGACATGATGGTCCAGCTCCGCATACGTCATGCCAAGCTGCTTGCCGAACGCTTTGGGTCGCTGCTGCCTGATGGCGCCAACCGGTCGCGTTATCCTATTATAAGGACGTGTTGGCTGTCGGCGTTTCCGCTTCATCCTCGGTATATTCAGCACCATAAGCTGAAACAGCGGTTCGTTTGAAGAGTGCAGATCCTCCATGTTCCAATCGCGCGCAGTCTCTCCGTCAGGTGTTTCGTATTCCTCCCCGGTACCCAGGACCCGCGCCTCTGCCTCCATATCGGCCGCTTGCTCCTCAGTCATCCACTCCTGGGAAAGACACACCATGGATAAGCTGCAATCAGTGGATACAAAGATACAATCATACCGGGATTCCTGTGGGTGTGAACTCTTCATCGATTAATGCAGGAGGCTCATCGTCCTGTGTGCGACAAGAATGCGAACCGATCAGATTGTTCAGACACAACCTCAGTCGACTCATCTTCCGGGGCAGGCACGGCAGTCTCAGTTGCGTCCTCCTCAGGAGGAAACACAGTCGAATCGGATTCGTTTTCTTGTGGTAAAAGGGGAGAAGGAACAACCGCGTCCTCTAGAGGTGGAGGCAGCCCTACGTCTCTGAGAAGGTATGCAGGATCGACAGTGTCCGTTGAGCTCGATTGTCGCGCCATGTAGGTAAAGTCAGAATCCTCCGTCTTTAACTGCACGGATGATGTTCGAGCAATAACTGTAATGTCAGAATCTTCCCTCTTCAGTGTCTTCGAAGGCGCCAAGACAGAGTCCAAGAGCTTCTCCTTCTGATCGAGACGCAATGACAACGATCGGGACAGCGATGGTATGTCCGAAGGCGCCAAGACAGAGTCCAAGAGCTTCTCCTTCTGATCGAGACGCAATGACAACGATCGGGACAGCGATGGTAAGTCCAACCCGTCAGCTACCGAAGCCAGTAGAGCCTGCTTCTCATTCTGTGCCAAGGATACAGATCTCAGAGGTATAGGATGCTCCTCCTCAGGCACAATAAAATAAATGCAACCTTCCTCAGTTTCTAGTGACCATACAGGTATTCTTTCCCTTCTGGAGGCTACCTTTTGCATCCATTCAGGATACGCCATTTTGGGGCTGGTCGTGAATGTCAAATGAGGATTGGGGGTGTAGTTCAACAAAATCTCTGCGTCTCTGCCCACCGCACGTGAGAGCGTCACAAACGCATTACCCTTGCTCACCCTAGCGTTGAATCGAACGTCCTCGGCCGCGGCCGGTTGGCTTTGAAAGCCACGCGCTGCGCTATTGATAAGGTGCATTGCGTTTCTAGCCGATGTGCTGATGTTGTCAATCGGGTGCATGCCTGCCTGCAGCCCACGGCTCGTCCGCATAGTGAAATGCTGCGTATGCGCATTGTTGGCAGTTCCCACTAGCCTTCCACCTGGATGTAACAGTCCCAACGAATAAGTGGCAGGTAGCTCGTGAACATCACAGAACAGTCCATATCCATCCTCCGTAGGCCCCACGTAGACGGGAGCCTTGCCTGCGCGCAACATCTCGCGGCGGGTTGATGCTGTAGCTACCCTAGTAGTACATCATGTACATGTACAGATTACGAATTCTTCTAAGTGCTGCTGCATAGGAAAATATGCATTAGAAAAAAAACAGCATTTTCTGATGTTTCGCGCGTGCTTAAAAAAAAAATGACGGCGTTTGGGTATGATGGCATAAGCGCAATATGAATAAGTAATCATGTACATATACATATTACGAATTTTTCTAAGTGCTGTTGCATAGGAAAATATGCATTAGAAAAAAAACAGCATTTTCTGATGTTTCGCGCGTGCTTAAAAAAAAAAATGACGGCGTTTGGGTATGATGGCATAAGCGCAATATGAATAAGTAATCATGTACATGTACACATTACGAATTTTTCTAAGTGCTGTTGCATAGGAAAATATGCATTAGAAAAAAAACAGCATTTTCTGATGTTTCGCGCGTGCTTAAAAAAAAAATGACGGCGTTTGGGTATGATGGCATAAGCGCAATATGAATAAGTAATCATGTACATGTACATATTACGAATTTTTCTAAGTGCTGTTGCATAGGAAAATATGCATTAGAAAAAAAACAGCATTTTCTGATGTTTCGCGCGTGCTTAAAAAAAAATGACGGCGTTTGGGTATGATGGCATAAGCGCAATATGAATATGGTACGTACACATAAATATAACACTTTGGAATGAGAGAGAGAGAGAGGCGAGAAAAAGAGAGAGAGAGAGAGAGAGGAGAGAGAGAGAGAGAGAGGGAGAGGGAGGAGAGAGAGAGAGAGAGAGAGAGAGAGTCTCAGAGAGAGAGAGAGAGAGGAATGAGAGAGAGAGAGAGAAAGGGGGGGGGGGGTGGGGGGGAGAGAGCGAGAGAGGCGAGAAATTCATGCATCCACTGCTTGACAAGAAGCAAAAGATAGAGCGTGGAAATATGTTTCCGGCTCAAGTCAGGGGATGGAAAGACCCGGAAACATACTGCGCGCTCTAGAGATAGCTTTGCTTTGGTGAAATGATTGCGGAAAGTTTTGAAAAAAAATGGTGGAAATGTTTGAAAAATTCATGCATCCACTGCTTGACAAGAAGCAAAAGATAGAGCGAGGAAATATGTTTCCGACTCAAGTCAGGCAATGGAAAGACCCGGAAACATACTGCGCGCTCTAGAGATAGCTTGCTTTGTTGAAATTACTGCGGAAAATTTTGAGTGCAGAAACCATACACGAAAAATTCATGCATGTTGTTCACAAGAAGAAAGCTATCCACGGAGCTAAGAATAGCTTTCCGGCTCTTTCCCACACGCAACTTGAGCCGGAATCACATTTCCACAGTCTATATTAGACTGCACGCAAAGAAACCTCTGCCAAAAAATTTGAAAATCATGTCCGACCAACTGCTATAAGCCCAGGAGGGAGAACGTCACAGAAACCGAGTGCCTCGGCAGGAATTTCCAAAAAATTTGAAGATTATAAGTCGGATGCATGAACTAACTCACTGCAAACATGAAGTGCTTATCCAGGACCCATGTTCTAATCATTTTGCAGTACGTATGAGGTCGTTAATGGGAAAATTTTCTGCATTATTTTCGTCACAAAACATCGGGCAAAAAAGCTTCCATTTGCATTCCGGCTCTAGTCACGATGTGGAAAGACACGGATATATATTTGCAGCTCATATCTCGCTTTCGCTTGGCTGGGATACCTGCAGAAAGTATGGGTGTTGCTTGCGTTTTTGTATCGGCCGACCCAGAAAACTGCACTGGCCAGGCTGGCGGCGCGGGAAACATGCCACTTCAACGGTTCCCTCCCTTGCACTTTCAAACAACCCCAGCTCTGTTCACTTTTGAACTGTCTTGCACTTGAACAGGTGCATCCTAGCGGTTGCAACCTCGTGTGTTCGAGCCCCCGAGCGTTCTGATGCCCCAAAAAAGTAAGCAAGCAGCAACTAGCAACGTTGCTGTAACGCTGCAGACGATTCGCAAGAACCGTCGTGGGGAGCTGTTTCTCACCATCAACGGTGCTACCGACGATGCGTCCATCAAACCCTTTGCAACTGTCGTCATTTCAGACGAAGTGCGCAAAAAGTACGAGCTGGGTAAGCAGGACTTGGACGAATTAGCGCCAGGGCATGTCTACACCTGGAATCCCAAAGGGCTACTCAACAAGACTTCCCCCACGCCCTGGAAGGACGGTCTCACGGGGGCCACTGCTCCCAAGCGAGACAGACGGCCGACCTCCTTCTTGAAACCACAGGACCCCGCAAATCAAAACCCCCCAACCCCCACAAAGAAAAAGAAGGCAGACAAGAAGAAGGACAAGAAGAAAGAAGGGAAGAAGAAAGGTGAAGTCAAAAAGAAGGCAGCAGCAACAACAACAACGACAGCAACGACGACGACAACAACAACGACAGCAACAACAACAACAACGACAGCAACAACAACAACGACAGCAACAACAGCAACGACAACAACAACAACAACGACCACGACGACGACAACGACAACGACAACAACGACCACGACCACGACGACGACAACAACAACAGCAACGACCACGACGACGACGACAACAGCGACAACAACAACAACGACCACGACGACAGCAACAACAACGACCACAACCACGACCACGACGACAACAACAACGACCACGGCAACAGCAACAACAACAACGACTACAACCACCACGACGGCAACGAAGGCAGAGACAGACAACTTGCCCCCAGTGCCGGCTGGGAAGGTTCGGATTTGGGCGACGAAAAACACCTTCCAGTTCTTGTCTGGAAAACCATGGGAGGACTGGTCATCTCTCATACATACATAGACATACAGATGTATACATATACAATGACATCTCTTTCCTTCTCTCTGTCTCTCTCTCTCTCTGAGACTCTCTCTCTCTCTCTCTCTCTCTCTCTTTCTCTTTCTCTTTCTCTTTCTCTCTCTCTTTCTCTTTATATTATATTATATTATATTATATTACATATACATATACATATCTATAACAGCTTGTTATTCCGGCACTTTACGGATGACGGGAAGGTGCGGGAGAGCGCAGTGCTGCTGAACGTGGAGTTGACGAAGTATTCCAACTTCCATCTCAAGGCTTCCACCCAAATCGAGACTTCGGAGGGAGAGATTTCGCGCTCCGCTCCTGGGTAGAACTTCAGTTGCTTGTTGCGTTTTTCAATGAGGTTTTTGTGCAGGATTGCCATCACCTTCCCACCCGACTGGCGCAAGAAGCCCCCCTCGTTAGTAAAGCGAGGTATCTTGAACTATCATTCGTTTGCTTGGTCCTTTGGTGATTCTATCTTCGTCTGACGATGCAATTGTGTGTATGTGTATGAGGTTCCCAACGCCACATCTTGGCTGTGAGAGAGGTGGATACCACCGGAGACGGTAAGGCTAATGCGCTGGAGCTTCAGTTTCTTAATTTTTATTACTTCAATCTTAAGAACTCCCGCCGTCTACCGAAGTCGACCCTGGATTTTGATACGGCTACGAAGCAGCTTTTTCTCCCTTACGTCGGGAACCCGACTGAACCTCCAATACTGCGCAAGTGGAAGTCAAAGCAGCTGCTGCTGGCCCAGGCGGACAGGCAGGGGAAGGGCAAGAGAAAGACCCCGCTACCTACGCCAGGCGGCGAGAAGCCCTCCAAGAAGACAAAGCTCGGTAATATGTCATGTCTCTTGTGCTTCATCACTGCCTTCCTTGTCTTGAGTTCTCTAGCATGCTGTAAACTTTTGGAATGTTTGCATACAGAAGAGTCAGAGCAGGAGCAGGAGGAGGAGGAGGAGGAGCAACCGACGAAGCCCAAGCCTCCCAAGAAGAAGACCCCTGGCCCCAAGCCCACCTGTATTACTATGGGTCGTCTGTTTTGGCGACATGGATTTTGTTCTGTTCTTGTAGGCCCGGCAAAACAAACGCCCTGCCAGTCCCCTCCGGCGGTCTTTGTCTGTTGTTGTCTCTTTCTTTCCTTGCATTAACCTAACCCCAAGTCCCTCTTCCATTCTTTGCACTCATATCATATCCATTATGCATCAATAATTTCAGAGCCCCCCCCCCCCCATATACACATTGTTCAAGTAAGGTTTCTTAAGGAGAGACTGTTAGTTTTTTGCTGTTTTCAAACAGAACGGCGCTGTCCCCAACCAGGATTCACTCGCCAAGACCCTGGAAGACCACAGGAAAGAAATAACGAAGATGATGGACGAGAGAGAGAAGCGTTGGAACGAAATGATCGTAGAGAAGAAAGAGAAGGAAAAGGAAGACGTAGTTGAAAGAAAGAAGAAAAAGCAGGAAAAGAAGCAAAAGAAGAAAAAGGAGAAGAAGAAAAAGAAGGAAAATAGAAAGAAGGACACGAGCGACGAGGAAGATAGTTTCAGTGAGTCAGGGTCTGACAGCAATAGTGAGCGCGACAGTGACAGCTCCAGTGAGTCACAGTCCGATTATGAAAGCAGAAAGCCTAAAAATAAAAAGAAGAAGAGAAGCAGGAAGAGCAATAGGAAGAAGGAAAGAAGAGGAGTGAAGGCGAAGTATGCACACTTGACCCCCGCCCGCGTCTTTACGTCCCCGGACGGCACGCCGGTCAGTTCGCCATCGCAATCGAATTGGTTTGAGTTTGCATTAGCGTCGATGGCGCTGCGACACTGACCGTTTGCTTCTTTGGCCCTGATTGCAGGTGTTTGCTTGTTGTATGGAATGTTTTGCGCATGTATTCTTTGACATAGTTGTCTTGAGCTGTTTTACATGTGTGTTGCGTGGTGCGCAGGGCGATAGCTCTGTGGCTAGAAGTCGAATCGAATTCAAATCTCAAAACATTTTTTGTTTTAGACAATTTGGAGAAAGTAAAAAGAAACAGGCAAAATTAGGCTGGGCGCCATCGAGCGGAACCTTGTGCAGACATGCCCCCATCCCTTCCCCCCCGCCCCCCCCCCCCCCCACACACACACACACACACATCGCTATGTCACATGTTTTTCCTAAGTGTGGAGGCAAGCAAAGCAATAATAATAATAAATAATAGCTTAGAATTCATCAGCACAGCTTCTCCTTTCTTTGTGAGCATGGATTCCGTGAAGCTCGTCATCGGACAGCTTTGTCAGTCCTTGCTGTCACCCCCCCCCCCTTTCCCTCCTGTTTCAGTCAGTTTTTCTCAAGTCTGTTGAAAGGGAAATGATAAATTAAATAGAAAACAAGCGCAAAACGATTAGTAAGCATTGTAAAAGCAAGGACCAATCATTTAGATCAATGCAATCCGTTCCGGCAGTACGAAATGATAGAAAAATATGTAAAATACATGGTTTTGGACCGGTTCCGACACACCTCCGGAGGTGAAGTCCAACTGACTTCCGATCAATAAAAACATGTTTCAATATCATTTTAATACATTGCTCAATTAGGTAAATGATTTCTATCGATTTCCTGAATGTTGTGAAAATATATGTTTTTGTCATTACAAATTTAGGAAAAAGTGACCCCCCCACCTTGGCCGATTCCTTTGTTTACTAGTAGTAGGGACACTTGCACGAGGTGATCGAAGGGGCGCATGATCACGACGAGCACCGGTGTGCCAACCTTCTTCTGGGCCAGCTTGAAACAGGTGAGTTTAAAAGCAAAGTCAAGGTGCTCGTGGAGGTTGTACTTGTCGTCCAGCTCCTTGCCCAAATCGCGCAGGACCTCTGGCGGTAGCAGGCTGGCTTCCTGAGTGCGGTAAATCGCCCGGAACTTGGGCAGCGCGGGGTGTGGCGGCGTGATTGATTGCACGTAGCGCGTAGCGTATTGCACGTCCAGCCCGTTGTCTCTGTTTTCTTCGTTCGGGTCCAGGCCCGTGTACAAGTACGAATCACAGTTGTCGTGAATCTTGACCTCTTCGCGCAGCCAGCGGACGGTTTCGTCGGCGACGCACCTGGAGACCTGCTCGTGGATGTAGGCGCGTACTTCTTCTGCCGGCAGGCCCTTGGTCGTTCGACGGCGTGCGCGTAGCACCGTGACTGGCCGCTGCGGTTGGCCCACGGCGGTGGGTAGACCATGGACGCGCAGCTCGACCTGCACGTATTTCTCCTGGCGGCAGGAAGAGACGCACAGGTCTGCCACACGACCGGCGCCGTTGAGGCCGTTGTTGAGGCGGTGGGTGAACGCGTCGAGCGGGAAGGTCCTGTCCGGTTCTCCGACGTCGTAGCCAGCGGACGCAACGTCCGGCAGGCTGGTAACCAGTGGCTGGTCGGCGGTCGCGGGGTTTTCTGGGTCCGACAGCTTGGCGCGTTTGGCCACGGGCAAGGAAGGGGGGGTACACGCGTCGCGCTTGGCGGAGAGCATAAGGGAAGGCGGGGGGTATTAAAGTTTTGCACTGCACACAGACACAAGCCCAAAAAAAGAAAATTGGAACGGAACACAAAAAAGCCTTGCACATAGGGCAAAGACACACATGCTACAGCAAAGAGAAATGTAGAGAAACACAGAGAAACAGAGAGAGAGAGAACTGTGGGCTTTGCATGCCGCCTTGAGGCATGTGAGAACAAATGAATGACTTTTCAGAAGCAAAACGAGAGAAAGAAGGAAAGGCAGAGAAAGCGAAAGGCCTGTTTACACACACAACTATAACTTATACAAAAAGTCAAACCCCTCTCTACACACGCAGCTCAAGCACACACGTAGACACACCGTGACAGCCAGAGGCAGTGATGCCCTTACACAGAAATCCGAGAAACGGATTTTTATGCACACACACACACCAAAACAACACACACGCAAACCCAAGAAACACGTCTTTCTGTACACACACGCAAACCCAAGAAACACGTCTTTCTGTACACACACGCGACCCAAAAAACGACATTTGACACACAGCACACACGAAACACGCCTTTCTGTATGCAAACCACACACACACATACAACGAAACCAAAGGCCTTACACACACACAAACAAACAACCCGAAAGAAATCTTCCCTGGCACACACATGCACACACGCAACCGAGGAAAACAAACTTCTACGTACAACACACACGCAACCACACACACACACACATTCAATGAAAAAAAAATCCTTACACACACAAACACACACACGCACACACACACACGCAACCCCAAGAAATCTTCCCTGGCACACACATACACACACGCAACCCCAAGAAATCGTCCCTGGCACGCACATACACACACGCAACCCAAAGATATCGTCCCTGGCACACACACACATATACACACACACATACACAACCCGAAAGAAAACCTGTCCCTTTACACGCCATGCAACCAAGGAAAACAAACTTCTACCGCTCACACAAGCTGGGAAGGGGTTGTACCTTGGCGAAAGGGACGCACAACGATTGTAAGGGGTGCGATAGGAAGGGGGGGGGGCTGAATCTAAACCTCACATTGTGCAAACCCAATGTTGGCAGCATTGAGCAAACCCAATGTTGGCCGAATTGGGCAAACCCAATGTTGGCAGCACTGAGCCAAAACCGTAATCGAAGGGGGGGCCTTTGCACCCCATTGGGGCGCACAATGGGCTCGCCATTGCGCGAACCCAATGTTGGCAGCATTGGGCAGATCGAACGGGGGGGCCTTACGGATTCCGCTCCCCCTCCCCACCCCTCACGTCTGAATATGTGTTTGCGTGTGTGTTTGTGTGTGGAAAGGTTTTTGTTTTGATTGGTGTGTGTATAGATTGTTGACTCTGGGGGTGCCTGTGTGTGTACGTGTGTGTGTGTAAGTGTGTGCGTAAGCGTGTGTGTAAGTGTGTGAATTGCGTGTGTGAATTGCGTGTTTGGTGCAAGATTCTTGAAGTTTGTGTGTGTGTGTGTGCGCTATGTTGTCTGTGATTGACGTGTGTGAATTGCGTGTGTGTGTGTGTGCGCTATGTTGTCTGTGATTGACGTGTGTGAATTGCGTGTGTGTGTGTGTAAAGGTTCGTTGTTGATTTGGTGCGTGCATACAGATGGTTGACTTTGGGTTGCGTGTGTGATTTTCGGTAAAGCTGTTTCTTCCTTTTTTCTCCTCCTAAGAATCGAGGTGTAAGTTTAATGCTTGGTACTGTACTGTCATTAAAAAGTCTGTCGACCGAGATTTGTCGAAATTCACCCAACCTGAATGCTAGGGGGGAGCAGAAAATCAAGCAAGAAAAATAAACTTTTTTAATGTACAAAAAAAACAGCCCTCTCTCTTTTTGTTTCGTTAAAAGGTTTTTTCCTTTTTTTCCAGAGGTGCCTTTTTTTTGAACAGACCGTCGCACCTTCTTTTTTTCCTGGGCCAGCGCGCTGGCACACGAACAGAAAACAACAAAGAACCTCCCCAAACGCCAGACTAAGAGAGCCGCTTTCCCCCACTTTTAGTTGCGCGCAAAGTGTGTCTTGTTGTAAGAGCTTTCTGCTCTACCGCGTGCTGCAGCCTAAGTTCCGCCATTTCTTGGCTTTGAGTGTCTTGCCGGCTGCTCCGTCCTCTCCGCTCGCCAAAATCATGGGGGATTGGTTTTTGCCCCGGCCTGCGCAGGTTTTTGGGGGAGGGACCCAAAAAAAGATCAGAGAAAGGAAACGAAAGACACCCGGCCCCCCCCCTCCCCCTTCGTTTCCACACCTCTGATCTTTTTTGTCGTGCGGCCCCCCCCCCCGCCCTTGGCTCACATTCTCGCGCCCTACCACAAAAGGTGGGGGAAAGTGGGAGGGGGGGGGGGTTTTGAGGCGGACGGGGCAGCTTT
The DNA here is from genome assembly GCA_019918135.1 of Paulinella micropora. Classification (NCBI taxonomy): domain Eukaryota; phylum Cercozoa; class Imbricatea; order Euglyphida; family Paulinellidae; genus Paulinella; species Paulinella micropora. The sequence continues at coordinate 84,575 of WBZZ01004428.1, forward strand.
TTTTTGTTTCGTTTTTTTTCTCTTTCGCACCCGATTGTTTATGAATCCACAGGTTTACAGGCACGTGTTAGTGCTTGGTCCAGCGGGCCTGTGTATACTGAATCAAGTGGCAGTGCCAACAAGGCATTGTAGATGTCCTCGGCTAAGTCAAACTGAGATCTGTGATCAGTAGGCAAGGTTAATTCCGGCAACAGGTAGAACAGCTCGGGCAAGACGGGCGCTACGGCCGCTCGAGAACCGGGGCTGTGGTACACGCCGTTCAGGAAGCCGCCGGCAGGATCTTTGGCGTCTTGGGTTTGGAACGCCTGGCCAAAGCCACTCAAGCCAGCCAGAGCTAGCAGCACGTCTTTTTTGTCCATCTCGTTGGTGCCGGCCGCCACTAGAAAGTTGCAAACAGTGCCGCACGTAGGGTGCCCGAGGCAGGGAAATGTTTGTACCAGCAACGGCAGGACGGGCAACACGTGGATGTAGGTCGCACCGTCGGTGACAACCTTCTGCAGGAAGCCGCCGGCCAACGTGTCTTGCGTTTGGAAGGCCTCGCTAAAGCCATGCAATTTAGCCAGGGCTAGTAGCATGCCCGTCTTGTTCGTGGCGTTTGTGCCGGGCGCCACTAGAAATCTGCAAACAGCACCGTACGTGGGGTGCCCGAGGCCGGGAAATGTTTGTACCAGCAACGGCAGGACGGGCAACACGTGGATGTAGGTCGCACCGTCGGTGACAACCTTCTGCAGGAAGCCGCCGGCCAACGTGTCTTGTGTTTGGAAGGCCTCGCTAAAGCCACGCAATTCGGCCAGCGCTAGTAGCATGTCTCTTTTGTGCGTTTCGTGGATGCCGGGCGCCGCTAGAAATCTGCAAACAGTGCCGTACTGGGGGTGCCCGAGGCCGGGGAATGTTCGTACTAGCAACGGCAGAACGGGCGAAACCGCGTCGCACACGAGGCCTCCGGTGCAGATCCTCTGCAGGAAGCCTCTGGCACGGGCGTCTTGGGTTTGGAAGGCCTCGCTAAAGCTACGTAATTTAGCCAGCGCTAGTAGCATGTCTTCCTTCTCCGCCCGCTTGGCGTCGGGCGCCACTAGCCACTCGCAAACACTGTCGTACGCAGGGGGCCTGAGGGTTGGCAAGGTTTGTAGCAGCCACGGCAGCCACGGCAAAACAATGCTGTATTGCACGCCCTCGCTGATGATTCTCTGGAGAAACCCTCCCCTGACATTTGTCTGATCTTCCTGCCGGAAGATTGTACGAAAGCTGGGCATTGCTGCCAGGCCCCTCAGCGTCGTTTGTTTGCGGGCCTGTGATCTTCGAGAACCCAATTCTTCTTCGCATAAAAATCGATAAATGTCATCAAAGGCGTTGTCGTGTCTTAGCGCCGGATGGTCCAAGAGATGCTTGGCTATTTCCAACCTGGTCTGTGTGCGGACAGCTTCGTTGGGCGACAAAGCAATCAGCAGAACGGAAACGTCGTCAGCGTACTGATTAGGGTCCGCACCGTCTCGTAGCGCGCTCGCCAGGGCAGCCTCCTGGCCACGATTGGCCAAGTGCCAAAGTACGTTCGCCCAAATGTGGTCCCAGTAATAAATTTCTTTGGTCCTCCAATCAATTTTCCACCCTCCTTGTAGTGCGCCGAGTATTCGGCTCTTGCTTTCGACCATGGCCGGAAAGACAAGTTGGTTGGCCAGAACGGCACTCACGAATTTGCGCTTGGCCTCGTACCTGGCCTCCAGGATCGGAACGTGAGCTCTAGGTCTGGTAGAGCCAAAGATCGTCGCTAACCGCCACAGACACCTACTGCCTTGGGTGTCATCTTCTAAGATCGGGCCTCGGCTCTCGGCCACAAGTTTTTTTAGCTCTTGTTCGAAGTCACCTGCTCCGCCCGCCACGAGTTTGGCAAAAGACTTCTCTTTTTCCTGCAGAATTTGTGTCCCAGCTTGTAGGTGCGCAGCACATCGAGTGCAGGCCTTCTTCCTAGCGGGCTCCATAGTTTTCTTTAACTCAAGTTTCAAAAAGATCTCTTTTGCAAGGCCCCGTTTTTTTTTCTTGGTTCAAAGAGGGGGGAAAGGGCACGCGCCCTGCAGAACCGGGCGGGAAAGGCGGGGGCCTAACCTTGGATGTGAGAAACGGGGAGGGGGGGGGTAGTGTGGGAACGTTTTTGTGTTGGCTGCTAGGTCGATTGTTTTCTTACTTTTCTTTTCAAAGGTAGCCGAGAAGGAAAATGAGTGCTCAGCACCAGGACAAAAAGCAAAAGTTAGAACGGGCCACCGACGGGGCGGACACACTGCTTGAGCTACCATGCGACGTCTGGTCGGAAGTCCTGCCGTTGCTAGAGCTGTCAGATGTTTGGGCGTGTGCGAGCAGTTGTCGGCGTGTCCGGCAGCATTTCGAAACCAGGAGCGAGATGTGGCAAGGACTACATTTCTTCCAAGGATTTGGCGACTGGGAGCGCCGTGATCACCCCGCCCGAAAGCTCCTCAAGCGCTACGGACGGGTCTGGAGCCAGGCGGGAGTAAGGTTCCGCTACGTAGACCTGAGCGAGTTGCGCCAACTCGTGTTGATCAAGGGCATGCACTTCGAAGAAGTAGACCTTTTAGGCCTTGCGCAGAAAATCAATCGGGTCCTCGAGACGAAGCTCCCGGAAGACTTACACGCATTAAGCCTCCTGGGCAGCGTGCACGCCGACTATCTTACCCTGTACGACTGTTCTTTGAAGCTGGCGCACTGGCCCCAAGGCCTTGCCGGGATAGAGATCAGGTGCCCTCTGCTGCAAAGTTTTGATAGCCAACGGCTGCAACTGCCGCAGCTCCCGACGTTGCGTTCGGTGGGTTTTCAAGTAAGAAATCCAGCAGGCCTAGCCTCGTCCGAACGGCTGTTCCAACAGCTCCTGCAATTGCCGCTGGAACTGCAGGAGCTAGAGCTCGAAGGTTGCGTGCCTGCCCCCGCGCAGTTGCGGCAGCTACTCGCGCGCTTCCGCAGTCTCAGGAAGCTCGGGCTGGTGGACAAGAACGGGACTAGCTCTCTGGCCAACTCAGACTTTGCTGGGTGCGCCAGCCTGCACGTGCTAGATGTATCGGGCTTCGCTTCGATAGGCCTCGGACTTTTAACACGCTTGGACGGCGTGCGCGAGCTGTACCTCCGTGACTGTGGGTGGAATGTCGGCCCCGGCACGACCGACATTTCCCTGCCAGATAGCGCGCTACAAACTCTCTGGGTCGAGGGCCCGCGCTCTGTCATCTCCCTGAGGGACTTGCCCCCGCTGCGCCGGCTCCAGACCTTGATCCTGGACGATCTGCCGGCAGGGCAGACCATAGACCTAGAGCAGCTGGAGCTGTCAGAGCTGAAGGAGCTCTCGGTTACCTTCAAGAGACCGATCTCCGTCACAAGCCCGGCACGTCTTTCTAATTATTATCTACTGCAACTCTTGCCCAAGCTTGAGGTCGTAACGTTTGCATATGCCGCTTCAAAACCGGCCATGCGCATCATGAAAGCCTGGTTTGAATGCAACCTGCCCGGCGTTGAGCTCGAATTCGACTGCGACTAAAAAAAAGCCCAGGAGGCGCGCACACTTTCATTTGACGATGCAAGAGACAAAAGAGTCGGGCGGTCGATACCTAGTCGAGAGGCCCTGCACGACGAAGACAACAACAAAACTTGCACCCGCTTATAGTAAAATATTTTTTAAACTGAACTTTGACAAAACAAAGAGCTTTTTTTATCCAAGACGTGGCCTTTTGTTTTCTGGGGCCGGGAGGAGAAGCAGGATTTCTAGCCTTTGGTTTTTTTTGCAGTCTTTTTGTTTTGTCATGAGGTATTTCGGCGCGGCAGGATAATCACTGGACCATGTTCTAGCAATTCTTCGACAAATGCTTGCCAACGCGAGATGTTTTTCATGAACTCGACCGACCTTTCCAAGCCGGAAAATCGGGACTCCATTTCATCAAATCGCAAAACGCGCGGACAGTTTCTGGGCTTTGCTTCAGATTTGATTTTCAAGCCTCGTGCGCCGTATTCTTCCCGCACAAACGCGTGCCATGTCGCATATCTTTGGTTTCGAATGGCACGGGTTGCATCTTGTACAACGCTCTCTCTGGTCTCAACGTCTGGACCCAACAGGCAGCTGAACATGCCCAGCAGAAACAATACCCCAGCGTTCAAGACATTTTTGTGCTTCGCCATGTACTTGTTCAGCACATCCCGGCATCTGTTTTCTGTCATTATCCGTACGTTTGCTTCGATGTCATCTGCCATCAATCCTGCAAAACATTTCTGGAACTCTTGCATTTGTGCAGAGGCTCCCGTTGCCGGCAAAGACCTAGCACGATACAGCGACAACGTGTTGCAAAACTTGTGCTACGACCGTACACGCCATTTTTTTCTCCGTACCTTGCGCCTTCGACAAAGATTGCAAACAATCTCCATCGTATTTCGGCATTCTTACTATATCCAAAATAACGCTCCGATGGCTTTTCTTCCAGATACTTAGCCAGCTTTTTTGCGATGCTTTCCGCGTTATCAAACTGTTCCTGCCAATCTCTGTCTAGCTGCGCTAGCGCCTTCACTTGGCTGCACCATTCTGCAGGGACATAGCCACAGAAGTATTCGGCCAGCCAAACTAGTTGCTTTGGTCCGAGCAGTTTGTCGATAAGCTGTCGCACCCTTTGATCTTCGTCCGTCGGGTTAGTTGAACCCGTTAACGCTTGTGCGGGCTTTGTCTCTTGCCTGATCGTAGTCCCTTGGGATGCCATTTCCGCGAGAACCTCTTCCCAAGCCAAATGGCTGCTCTCGGGTACAGTAGGATCCAATTCAATTCGTTTACTTTGCACTTGCCTTTCGACTTCAGCCCACCAAAGTGTGTGCGCACTTTTCCCGTTACTCGAGATGCAGACTGTTCCCTGGTTTTTTGCAAGCAAACGGAGGATTGTCAATGGCCAAGAGTTGCCGTTTGCAATCCCTTCTTTGTCGATGACTTCTTTTTGCTCTGCTTCTAGCTGCTCGAACGTGTATATCGGCCTCCCAGCCATTTTAGCGCAGGACTCTGACGTGCAGGTTTTTTTAAATTTATTATTACCAAAGAAAAATGCAAGCAAAAACTGCGCAGTGTGCGGGGAATGGAGGGAGAGGAGGGGGGGGGGGCGGCGTGGCGCGGGACGGATAGGGAGGGGAGGGAGGGAGGGAGAGAAGAGGAAAGAGAACATGTTTTTTTCTTTCGTCACCCCCGTCCCGCGCCACCACCCCCTCTGTGCTCTCCTTTCTTTCTTTCCTCGCCACATGTTCGAACCAGTTCCTTCTGTTTCCGTCCTTCGACCCTTCCCCCCCCCCCCCCCTACCTCTATATTTCTCTCGTGCGTGTTCTGGAAATTCTTACAAAACAACGCCCCCTAGAGCGCTTTCTCCTTCCTTTCCTCCAGAGTCTGAGAGCGTTTTGACTCAATCCGCGCCTTCGTTCACGCTGGCCGTGATGGTGCGAACGCGGTGGTCACTGTTTTGCACGCGCCGCCAGAAAGCGGCCGGGTCACTGGGCCAGGTCGCGCCGCGCATTCGTTGCGGAATCCATATCTCGCACGAGCGCCGGCAGCGCGACAGCGACGTGTACAACAGCTTCTGCAGGTGCAAGTTCAGCGGACAGAACGGCGTCGGCGACAGCAGCACGTACACGTCGTCGAACTCGGAGCCCTGCACGCAAAAGTCCGTCAGGCAGAAGGCCAGGCTCAGCCCGCCGTCCTCGCCGTGCTGCCGGCGGCTCCAGAACTGCACCAAACGCGGCGACGTTTTGCTGTGCCAGACCGTGAACACGCGCCACGCGCCCCTGGCTAACGGACTCGCTGTTGACTCCACGTCGCGGCAGCCGCGCACCCACGCCTGGCCGCCAACCGCATCTATTGTCACGTCCTGCATGCGCACCAGGTAGCCGACGCAGCGCGGGTCGTCGCGGCTCACGTCACTACTGACGGATGTGTCCAGCTCCACGCCGTCTGGCGGGGACAGCGCCTCCAGCGCGCACTCGAGCCTGACCTTCAAGGATACCACGAAAGACCGCCCGGGCGCGCCCGCGGCGGCGACCAGCCGGTTGTTCACCAGCGCCACCTCGCTGCGGCGTATGGCCACGCACTGCCAGTCGGGCCAGGCAATCTCTTTCTTTTGCACGCGCGCCCAAAGGTCCACCCGCGGCAGCGCGTCGCGCTCGTGCAACTGTTGCAATCTGGCGGTTAGCGCCGCGCCGCCGTCCTCGCTGGTGAATGTCAGGTACACCAGGCACTGCCGCAGCCACGCGGGCTCGAACGTCGTCGCCGCCCGCAAAGACGCCGCCAAGCGCTGCGCGCAACAGTCTCCATCGCCGCGCAGGACCGTCGTGAGTTCTGCACAGCTGTTGGGGAACAGCGCGCGCACCAGCGGCACCGTAGACCCGTAGCCCAGCGGCGGCAGCTGCGCGTCGTCGCCCAGCAGCAGCACGCGGCCAATGTTCGGCGCCAGGCGCCGCAGGGCCAGGAGCAGCCGCAGCAAATGTGCGGGCGACATCAGCGACACCTCGTCGACGATCAGCGTGTAACGAACTGTCGTCGGCGTACGCACGGCACCCCGCGCGCGGGTGCAGAGCCACGCGTGCGTCTTGTAGTCCGGGAACGCAATTGCGCCATCTGCGGTGGCGGCGGCCGGCGGGGCTGCCCCCCCGACGCCGCGCAGGCGCCCGTTGCGCACGGCGTTGCGCGTCATGGCCACGAACAGCACCGGCAAGGTTGACACCGCGGACGCGGCCGTCGTCTTGCCCGTCCCGGCCGCTCCGGCCAGCAGCCCCACGCCCCCGCTCAGACAGACGGCCAGCGCCGCGCGCTGCGACTCGGTCAGTTGCGGCAGCGTGGCGGTCGCGATCTGCCGTGGCACGGCGCGCAACAGCGCGACCAACTGCCGTTCCTGGTTGAAGCACACGCGCGGCGCGAACACGTGGTTGCCAACGCGCACCCACGCGCACTGCGCCGTGCCGCTGCTAGGCGCGCTGTCCCACAGCGTTTGCAGCCCGCTTGCAAAGCCCGCGTGCCCCGTCGCCAGGCGCGGCTCCGCCCCCGGTCTTACGAGCTCGCACCACGGTCCGCTGTGCGTCAGTCTGCCGAGCAGCTGCGTCGTCCCCAAGAAACACATCTTGGCCTCGTCGTTGCCTGTCGGCAGGCAGGTCCGGGCCCACGAAACATCGCGGTCGTCCCGGCGCGAAAAGCACGCGTCGCGACGCACCGACAGCGTGTTCGTCAAGAGGAAGTGCAGCAGCAAGTGCCTGCGCCCGTGCTCCCCGAGCAGCCGGGCCCACGCGTTGCGCAGCTCGAGCGGCAGCTTGGCGAAGCGCCGGGGCGACAGACAATCGGGCGCGTCACACAAGTCATAAGCGCTGGAGTCGGCCGCCACGGCCTCTGCCGAGCCACAACTTCGGTTCGTACCAGACGCGCGGGTCGCCGCTGTAGAAGAGTTGCAGGTACCTGGTGCGCTGGGCAATCGTCCGCTTAGCGACGCGCTCCAGCGAAAACGTGGAGGCCAGGTGCGCCCACCTCGCGTCCTCCCGCAGCAAGACGGTAAGGAACTTGCGGGCGGCGCCAGTGTCAGTTTTGCCGGCCGCCAGTTGTTCTTCCGTGGACAAGGCGTCGTCGTCGTCGTCGTCGGACGACACGGTTTCTGTTGTGTTCTGGCGCTTGGCCGTGGGTGCTGTTTGCTCTAACGACACTTCCAGCAGGCCGGCCGACGTGCAGAACCGCCAGCCGCCGGCGGCCTGCTGCAGGCCTTCGTTGGTCAGCCGCACTTCCCGCACAGTGTCTTTCAGGAGCAGCAGCCAGGCCGGAAACGCGCCGTCGCCCTTTCCCTGCCACAGGCGGAGCGTGCGGCGGCGCCCGCCGTTCTCGTGCAGCAACAGAAATCGCGCGTTGGTGCGGGTCTGTCGGAGGCCCGCCAGCTTCCACGACGTGAATTGTAGGCCGTCCAGCAACGAGGGCGCAGACGACGAAGCCATGCTCTGACAGTGAAGGGAAAAGGGGGGTTTGGGCTCGTTGCCGGCTTGGGTTGCCAACAAGGGTCGTACAAAAGAAAATTTAAAAAATGGATTGACATTTTGAGGGGAAGGGGGGGGGGCCGGGGGATCGGAGAGAGAGTGTGTGGGGGGGGGGGGGGGGGGGGCCGCGAATCGCCCTTTTCCCCCGCGCATGTTTCCGAGGTAGAGGATAAGTGCCTGTTTGGTTTCAACACGGCCCCCCCAAAAAGAAATGGCAACAGTGAGGGCGCGCCCCGTCGTCCCACACAAGAGAAAGCAAACCCACAAGCCACGTGACCTGCTCATGCCGACAACAAGGAAAAGCCGCGCACTTTCAGAGGGTCGCCAGGAAATCCAAGAATCTGATCAGGCCACAGCCAGTACAGACAAAAGCAGCACGTCGTCGGACATTGGCCCTAGCGGCGAACTGCTCTCTGCTCTGGACATGAGCTTGCTGGCTACAATTGCTAACAGTAAGAACCACACGTTCGTGCTGCAGGGCAAAACGCTGGTGGCTACGGTCGAGGCCGACGGCTCGCTGCATGTGCAGTACACGGTGCTTTCGGATAACCTGAACTCGCAAACGCAGCTCGTCCGGGACGCACGAAATCTCGAAGCGCCGCCAGGACCTGGCGCAAAAAACAGCGGCTGGAGCTCAAGCTTCGGCAGTGGAAGAGGACAACGGGGGCCCCGAGCAAGATTTAGGCGAGGAGTTGGTAAGGCTAAACCAGATCATCGGGAACCATGCCAGAAAGAAAGGATGAAGAGGAGAGCAGGACGAATTGTAAAATTTAATTAAAAAAATAGCTGACTTTTCGGCCATGCTCAACGGAGAAAAAAAAAGGCCGCAAACCTCGGCGAATTTTGCGCGAAATGAGTTTGGAGCCGCAACTTTCGGCTGATTTGCGCGAAACGGCTTTTGACGGATTTTGCGGCTACCCCACCTGCTTTTTTTTTTAGCGATTTCGGCAATTGGTTAAATTCTGATAGCAAAAAATTCGGGAGACGACGGCGGGCGGGGAAAATAAAAAAAAACAAAAAACTTTCCCCGCCCGCCGTCGTTTCCCGATTTTTTTGCTGTCCGCTTTCATTCATTGCCGAAATGTCCCAACCTTTTTTTTTGGAAGGATCCGGAACCAGGTGAATTTGCGCGAAACTGCTTTTTAGTCGCAAACTTCGGCAAATCTTCGCGAAACGGCTTTGGACTGATTTTGCGGCTACCGAGCGGCTTTTTTGTTAGCGAAGGACATTTCGGCACTGGATGAAAATGGATAGCAAAAAATTCGGGAGACGAAGGCGGGCGGGGAAATTTTAACGACTTTTGTAATTTTCCCCGCCCGTCATCGTTTCCCGATTTTTTTGCTATCAGAATTAACTAATTGCCGAAATGTCCCAAACTTTTTTTTTCGCAAGATTCAGAACCCGGTGAATTTCGCGACAAAGTAGCTTTCGGCCGCGACTTTCGGCAGATTTGCGCGGAACGGTTTTTGACGGATTTTGCGGCTACCGACCGGCTTTTGTTTTAGCGAAGGACATTTCGGCAATTGGTTTATTTCTGAGAGCGAAAAAATCGGGAGACGACGGCGGGCGGGGAAAACAAAAAAAAACAAAAAACTTTCCCCGCCCGCCGTCGTTTCCCGAAAAATTTTCTCTGGCTAAATTTCCAGTGCCGAAATGTCCCAAAATCTTTTTTCGCAAGATCCGGAACCCGGTGGATTTCGCGACAAAGTAGCTTTCGGCCGCAAACTTCGGCAAAACTTCGCGAAACGCTTTCTGACGGATTTTGCGGCTACCGACTGGCTTTTTTTTAGCGAAGGACATTTCGGCAATTGGTTAATTTGTGATAGCAAAAAAATCGGGAGACAAAGGCGGGCGGGGAAAATTTTCTGTTTTTTGTAATTTTCCCCGCCCGCCGTCGTTTCCCGATTTTTTTGCTATCCGCTTTCATCCAGTGCCGAAATGTCCCAAACTTTTTTTTTCGCAAGATTCGCAACCCGGTGAATTTCGCGACAAAGTAGCTTTCGACCGCAAACTTCGGCAAATCTTCGCGAAACGGCTTTGGACGGATTTTGCGGCTACCGACCGGTTTTTTTTTAGCGAAGGACATTTCGGCAATCCTGCAAAGCGGACAGCAAAAAATTCGGGAGACGAATGCGGGCGGGGAAAATTTTTTGTTTTTTTTTTATTTTCCTCGCCCGCCGTCGTCTCCCGAAAATTTTTGCTCTCACAAATTAGCAGGATTGCCAAAATCCTTTTTTTTCGCAAGATTCAGAACCCGGCGAATTTCACGACAGCTATCTCTCGACCGCAAACCTCAGCAAATCTTCACGAAATCTTTTTAGTCGAATTCTGCGGCTACCGAAAGAAATTTTGGGAGGGATAGAGGGAGGAAGGAGAGAGGAAAGAGGGTGGCACCAAAGAAAAAAATCACATACTTTTCTGGTTTGTCTCTTTCTCTGGTTTTTTTTTCAAGATGATATCTTACTAGTTAAAGAGAGAGAGAGAGGCAGCTAGCTCTTTAAAACATGGCTCATAACTTTTTCGCACAATTGTTGCGGGACAACGACCTGAAAGAAAATGAAATTCAAGCACTGCCGCGCCTAGCCGAGAGCGTTACTGCCCGAGCCGCACAAAACGACACGCTCGTGTTGCCTATAGCTCTGCGTACGGAATCCTGGGAACTAGCCCGGCCCGTCACAAACGGCAGCTTCGAGCGGGCGCTGAGCACGCACCGCGCGCTGGTCATTGTCCTCATGCTGCCTGCCGATTTAGAGCCCGACACCAACAGCCAGTTCATAATAAAGGAGCTCAACAAAATTCTGGCCTTGCTGTGCAACGCCTATGTCTACAACTCTTTCTTGACGTACCTCTCGCGCCTTTGCGCACTGCTGCGGAATGGCTGCGTATACGAGTGCCAGTACGCCGAAATAGTGCCAGGATACACTGTACAAAACCTTCGTTTCAGGAGAGAGAACTACCGAGAGGCGCTGCAAAATAGGGTGGCTGCTTATGTTCCGCGTCAACCCATTGGCGCTGGCTGGCTCGGGCAGCTGCTGTTTCGCCAGAGCTTGCTAGACCCGCTGTACCTAGTTCAGAACTACACGTTGCACGATCCAGTCCTGCTGCCACTAGTCGGTGATCGCTTGCTCGAACAGTGGGCGGCGCAGGGCAGTGCTACTAACGTAAGACAGAACCTCGAGGCCATCAGAAGGCTGGCCCCGCATCATGCCGAGGCCAAGCAATGCCTAGGCAACCTGGCCAAGGTTCGGTCAGTCACACTGGAAATCAGCACATCAATGCGTGAGCTGCTGGATTTCCTGCTGGCCAATTTCTGCCCGGCAATTAGCAAGCTCGGGGTCGTCAGACCGCTGAATGCAGAGCCGAACAAGGGACAATCAGACTTTTCGTTCACGGGAGGTCTGCAGAGCGTCGAGCTAGGACCTAACTTAGGCCTGGCTCAAGTTACGTGCCGCGTCGACAACAGGGCTGCGCCCGAGCTGACAATCCAGCTGCACGACCGAAAATACAACATCAATTTCGAGCGCGCTGGCCGGCCTGGTGCGGGCAGGCCCAACCTAACGATCCAGCTGTCCAACACTGTTCAAGATGTGACCCTGACAAAAATACAAACACAGCCTCAGCCCGTACGGTTCGGCGTCATTAAGGTACGCAGGGGCGACTGTCAGGGAGAGTGCAAAGTCCCGTCGCAGCTGGCCCTGAGAGGTCTAGAAGCACAGCTCATTTCTGTTAACCTCGGATGCAAGGCGCGACATGTCCCGACCAACGCTTGCAGGCTAATCGTAATCGCAGGCTCTGAGATCTCGGTTCGGAACTCCTCGTTAGCCAGCCTGCGTGTAGACGGCAGTACCCCCGCGCCGGTCCTGGTGGATGAATGCGTCTTAGCTCCCAACTTTTCTGCGGGGCTGCTAAACTCGCGCGCTGAGGGTCGTAAGCTGCTGTTCCACAACTGCCGGTACCACCAACCGGCCACCGCGATTGACCTGCAGGACCAATTGTTAGCGGCACTGCCCAGCGCAGAATTCGTGCGGCACGCTCGTCGCCGTGCGTAAGCCTTGGTGCGACCTACGAGAGTAAATTGCTGTGCGCCGGTGCGTTCAAAAAAAAATTCGTCTCCTTTTTTGGACACACTCGCGCTCAGACGTAAGAAACCGAGCGGAAGTGGAGTGGTGGTTCTGGGTATTAAAATTTGAATTCTTTCTGGCGTGACTAGGAGATTTTAACTACCGAGTTCGGAAACACTGTCAAGAGTCATAATTTACGCAATCAATCCAAGCTGCTTCAGCGCAGTCGTCGTTTCTTGTGGGCTGTCGATTCTGGCTCCAGCAGGCTGGACCAGTACTGGACTTGCAGGTTTGTGCGCGACTCACCGGGGGAGCCTCGTATCCAAGCCTTCACGCCCGAGGGGCGCCTGGTTCAGGTGTGCCGGGACGCGGCCCTCGGGCTCGTGACCACTCCCGCACTGGCGGCGCACGGCGACCGGCTTTTCGTTAGCGGGTACGAGGACACAGTTGTGCACGCGTTTCGTGTTAACGCGGAGGGGCTTGGCCCCAAAGTTTAGCGCCTTGAGCCGAGGGTTTTTAACTCTATGAAGACAAAAAAAAAAGGATGAAGAGGGAAAGGAGAGCAGGACGCTTGTAAAATTTAATAAAAAAAATAGCTGACTTTTCGGCCATGCTCTAAGTCAAAGGAAGAAAAAAAGGCCGCAAACCTCGGCAAATTTTGCGCGAAATGAGTTTGGAGCCGCAACTTTCGGCTGATTTGCGCGAAACGGCTTTGGACGAATTTTGCGGCTACCGAAAGAAAATTTTTTTAGCGAAGGACATTTCGGCAATGGATGAAAGCGGATAGCAAAAAATTCGGGAGACGACGGCGGGCGGGGAAAATTTTTTGTTTTTTTTTATTTTCCCCGCCCGCCGTCGTCTCCCGAATTTTTTGCTATCCGCTTTCATCCATTGCCGAAATGTCCCAAACTTTTTTTCGCAAGATTCGGAACCCGGTGAATTTGCGCGAAACTGCTTTTTAGTCGCAAACTTCGGCAGATTTGCGCGAAACGGCTTTTGACGAATTCTGCGGCTACCGAAAGAATTTTTTTTTTGCGAAGGACATTTCGGCAATTGGTTAATTCTGATAGCAAAAAATTCGGGAGACGACGGCGGGCGGGAAAAATTAAAAAAAACAGAAAATTTTCCCCGCCCGTCATTCTCTCCCGAATTTTTTGCTATCCGCTTTCATCCATTGCCGAAATGACCAGATTTTTTTTTCTTGAACTGTCCGGAACCCGGTGAATTTCGCAACAAAATGACAGACTGTCACTTTGCGGGCAGATTCGCGCGAAACGGCTTTTGACGTATTTTGCGGCTACCGAAGGAATTTTTTTTAGTGAAGGACATTTCGGCAATTGGCTAAATTTGATAGCAAAAAATTTGGGGAAAGATTGGCGGGCGGGGAAATTTTATGAATTTCCCCCGTCCGCCAAACTCGGCCCCCCCCCCTTTTCGAATGTAAATGGGGGCTGGCCCTGTATAATAATCTGGCAGCACAGCGCATTTCCGTTGACCTCAGCTGTTTGTCGCGTCATGTGCCGACAAGGGCCTGCTCCCTGTTCATACAACCAAGCTCCGAAATCTCGGTTCGGAGATCCTCGTTAGCAAGCCCCCACGCCGGTCGTGATTGACGAATGTGTCTTAGCCCCCCCCCCTCCCAATTTTCTGCGGGGCTGCTAAAACTTGCCCGACCAGGCCTTGGGTCGTAAGGTGCTGTGTCCACAACTGCACGTACCACCAGCCGGCCACTGCGATTGCCTTGCAGGACCAAGTGTTAGCGACACTACCCAGTGCATAATTTTTGCGGCACGCTCGTCGTCCCCCGTAAACACAGTGCGACACCCTTTTCGTTTTGTTGGATGATGTGACCGGGCAGGGTAGAAAATTACTGGTGTGCGCAAGTGCGTTCAAAAAAAACAGCAAATCCTCCCCCCCCCCCTTGCTTTTTTTTGGACACACTCGCGCTCAGCCCCGCTTTCGAGCGCGGATTGTTAACACAAGTTCGGAAAGAGTGACTGTGTGGTGTTTTTTTTTGGTTGATTGTAAAAAAATAAATTTATTCTGACGGTTTTTTCTAATCTGTCCGGAACCAATCGCGACAAAATGATAGACTGTCACTTCGCGGCAGATTTGCGCGCGAAACTTTCTTTCACCTCATTTTGCGGCTACCAACTGACTTTTCTTTTAACGAAGGTAATTTCGGCAATTGGCTAAATTTGATAGCAAAAATTTGGGGAAAGATTGGAGGGCGAACGTTTAATGATTTTTTGCTGTAATTTCCCCCGCTCGCCAACGTTTCCCCAGCTGTTTGGAATTAAATTTAGCACTGGGTGGGGGGGGGGCCGCGCCAGGCAGGTGTCAGAGGGTGGGGAAAAAAAGGAGGGAGGGAATGTGTGAGCTCAGGGAAGGGGCAGACAGAAAAAGTCCGGGCAAAAAGAAAAAAGGAAAACAAACCTCGGTCTCGCCACTTCTCCAAAATCTATCTCTTGCTGCTGGTGAAATTTGTTGGCGTCAAGAGCATGGCCAGCCGCGCCATCAGTCACTTCGAAGGTAAATACGGCAGCCGCGACGTCGTGGCCACGATAGGCAACCGACAATTGTGCGTGCGTGACCGAGGTTTGTTTTTCCGCGCCGCTGACCACGAGAGTTGGCAGCCAGCGTGCGAGCGCTGCTTCACCCGCCGCGGCCGCGTACGGGTTGCAGATCCGCGCCGATTGCCTTTAAGCTTGTGCAAAAGCCACGCGCGCAAGTATCTCGCTAAGAGGGAGAAGAACAAGAAGAAGAAGAAGCGCCGCCTGGATGGGGACAGCAGCAGCAGCCAAAAGCGCCAGCGACGGCACGACCCTGACGCCAGCTCGTCTACAGTCTCGACAGTCGACGGACAGACGTTCCAGCCAACCATCGGAGCAAGTGTCGCCCGTGAAGAAACCCAGCTAGGCGCAAGCACTAACAAGAAACCGTACCAGTGTACGGAATGTGACAGTTGCTTTACAACATCCGGCAACCTCACAGCGCACAAACGCGTGCACACTGGCGAGAAGCCATTCAAATGTACCGAATGTGACAGGTGCTTTACAACATCCAGCAACCTCACAGCGCACAAACGCGTGCACACTGGCGAGAAGCCATTCAAATGTCCCGAATGTGACAGTTGCTTTGCGCAAGCTGGTAGCCTTACGGTGCACAAACGTGTGCACACTGGCGAAAAGCCATTCAAATGTCCCGAATGCGACAAGAGCTTTAAGACATCTGGTGGGCTGAAGGTACATTCCCGGATGCACACTGGTGAGAAACCGTTTGTTTGTACCGAATGCGACAGTCGCTTTGCGACATCTGGTGAGCTGACAGTGCACAAACGCGTGCACACAGGCGAGAAGCCATTCAAATGTACCGAATGTGACAGGTGCTTTACAACATCCAGCAGCCTCACAGTGCACAAACGCGTGCACACTGGCGAGAAGCCATTCAAATGTCCCGAATGTGACAGTTGCTTTGCGCAAGCTGGTAACCTGGCAACGCACAGACGCGTGCACACTGGCGAAAAGCCATTCAAATGTCCCGAATGCGACAAGAGCTTTACGCAAGCTGGTGACCTGACAAAACATGTGCGAACGCACACTGGCGAGAAACCATTCAAATGTCCCGAATGTGACAGTCGCTTTGCGCAAGCTGGTGACCTGAAGGTACATTTGCGGACGCATACTGACGAGAAGCCATTCAAATGTCCCGAATGTGACAGTTGCTTTACAACATCCAGCAGCCTCACAGCGCACAAACGCGTGCACACTGGCGAGAAGCCCTATCAGTGTACCGAATGTGACAGTCGCTTTGCGCAAGCTAGTCAGCTGGCAGTGCACAAACGTGTGCACACTGGCGAGAAGCCATTCAAATGTCCCGAATGTGACAGGTGCTTTACGACATCCAGCAGCCTCACAGTGCACAAACGCGTGCACACTGGCGAGAAGCCATTCAAATGTCCCGAATGCGACAAGAGCTTTAAGACATCTGGTGAGCTGAAGGTACATTCGCGGATGCACACTGGTGAGAAACCGTTTGTTTGTACCGAATGCGACAGTCGCTTTGCGACATCTGGTGAGCTGACAGTGCACAAACGCGTGCACACTGGCGAAAAGCCATTCAAATGTCCCGAATGTGACAGTTGCTTTGCGCAAGCTGCTAGCCTCGAAACACATAGACGCGTGCACACTGGCGAGAAGCCGTACGTGTGTACAGAGTGTGGCGTCTGTTTTGCGCATTCTAGCAGTCTCAGAAAACACGAGAACAGACACGAAATAAGCAAGCAATGGCAGTACGTATGTTCTTTTGCGTCGTTCAGCACTGCCAAGTACGACGGTGCAAACGGCCAGGTCGCATGCACGACGCGCTGCAAGACAGCGCGGTTGCTGGACGACCACGTGCAGCGGTGCCATACGCCCGAGGGCATCTGGCAGCGTTTCAAAAGTGAAGAGCAGTTGGCCGACTTTCTGAAAACCCGGGGCTGGGCGTTCGACCGCGACTTTGCCAATGCCATTTTCTACAAGCACTGTGACAAGCAGATTACACCGATGTTTGCAGGAGCCGTCAGCTCGCGGCCCGACTTCCACTTGCTCAAGTTCCAGTCGCTACCCGCGGACCGTAAATGTCTGCTGCTGCTGTGCAACGACGAGTTGGCGCACCGGCGGTACCGGTGCGAGCTCGGGCGCATGCTCCGGATCAACACGGCACTAGCGGCCAACGAACATTTTCGAAATATGCCAATCGTGTACATCCGCTTCAACCCGCATTACTTTCTGGTGGACGACGTTCTCCACGACCCGCCGCTGCAGTCTAGATTCGAGCGCCTGCAGTGCTTACTAGCAGAAATTGAGGCCGGCCAGACGCCATTGCCGACCGGTTTGTCGCTGTTTATCTGTACTACGACCGACAGACACAGACTACAGCCGTGGCAGAAATTGGCGGGCGGATTGTACGATGCTGCTGAAAACGACAGCAACTCGGAAGTAGCGTTAGCACTGCGCGAGTGCGTGGTGCTGGTTGATTAAAAAAAACAATTCTTTTGACGGTGGCGAAATTCCAAGAAATTTGTTAATTGTATTTTTTATTTTCTTTTTTGAGAGACTAGAATTTTTCTAACTGCCGATTTCGAAAAAAAAAGAGAACTTAGGTTTTATTTGTCCCGGCCATGCCGCTGCGGTGGCCACAATTTACGCAATAAAAAGTCGATAGAAAAATTATTAAAGCTACAGACAATCATGACACACCAAACAGACGACTGCGCTGTTTTGCCAGTTTTTTTCTTTGCAAGTCAGCGCAGTCGCCGTTTCTTGTGGGCTGTCGGTGGTGATTCTGGCTCCAGCAAACTGGACCAGTATTGGATTTGCAGGTTATATTTTTCAGCTGATTTCTTCAGCGTGGCTAGCGCGGGCAGCCGTTTGTTGAGATACTGGGTTTGCTCGTGCAACCACTCGGTGCTCAGCTTAGATTCCGCGGGCACTGACTTTCTGCTCTTGTGCACGTAAGCTGCACAAATATCATGCACAAACTCTTTGGTTGTTAAAGACAGCGAATCACCGCGCGCGCGTTCCTCCTGTACCGCCAGGAGAGATTTGCAATGCACTGTAGGACAAACCGCGGACTTGTCCAGGAAGTCGGTGCCGTGCAAACAAAGAGCACGCAAGAAAGCCGCCAATCCGCCCGGATTTTTGCACACAAAGTCTAAAACGGAGTTGACGTGCAATAGGAATTTTTGCTGGAAGTTGAGATACAAGCGCAAATCTCGCTGCGCGTTGGCGACCATGAGCCCCAACACTAGGAAATCCGTATCGACCGTGTCCGCTACGTAATGCCAGCCACTAGACGATCGGCTGTGCCAGCGCTGGATCCAGCGGAAGACGCCGAGGTCGGCCTCGCCCTCGGCCACGGGCTCCTCGGGCCCCGCGCGCCAGGCCCAGTCGCCGCCCTCGTCGGGCGCGAGGCTGTGCACGCCAAAGCCCAGGTCCAGCACCAGGCGCGACCCCACAGTCTGGCGGCCCTTGAGCGCCGCGATGATGGTGGGCGCGTTGTTGAGCAATATCTGCTGCACGTGCCGCAGCAGCAGCGGCCGGTGCTCGCGGCTGCCAATCAGGTCCTCGACAAAAGCGTCCAAAGGCTTCCCGCCGGCGTCCAGCAGCCCGTCACCCGTCCCGACCGAGACAACCGAGGGCAGCTGGCTCTGCGACTGTCGCGCGCGGCGTTTCTGCTGCGTCGCTTGCTTGAGCGGCGTGACGAGCGCCGGCTTGTCGGCGACCAGCACAATGGCGTTGGCCTGCAGGGTGCGCAGCGGCTCTAGCACCAGGTCCAGCGCCAGCCGGCGCCACTGCGCGCCGTCGCCGGCCGCGCGCTGTTTCTTGGCGCGCGCGCAGGCCTTCTGCAGCCTCACGAGCGTGTCCTGTACAATCACGCGGGCGCCCGCGGGCAGAGATTCGACGACGCCCGCGGAGAGTGCCTCGGGGCTGACCTCTTCTAGCGTCTTCCAGCCGCCGTAGAGCCCCATCGCTCCCGCTGCTGCCTTTTGTAATGTGTGTGTCTGTCTGTCCGTCTTGTTCTTGTCGGCGCGCAATGAACCCCCCCCCCTTTCTATAAAAAAACAACAACAACCGCGCGGTCACTCCCCCCTCCCTCCCCCCTCCATCCCGTTGGAAGGCCCCCCCCCCCCCCCCCCCCCTCGCTTTCTCTCTTCCCGTCCGCCACAAAGCTTTTTTTTAGCACAGCTCCTTTCATTTTTTTTCTACCACCCTCCCCTCCCCCCCCCCCCTCCTGGCCCCCCCCCAGACTTCGCGTAGTTCTACACACCCTGCGTGCAGGCCCCCCCCCTTTCCCCCCACCCCCCCCCCCCCCGCGCGTCGTCGGTGTCAGTCCCCTTCCCTCTTCGTCCCGAGGACAGTGTTTGCACAAAAAAAAGGAGAGAGATTTTGAGGCTGCGGGCGAGAGGGGGGCCACGGCACACAGCAAAAAGTTCACCCCAAGCTTTGATCGAGGCTAGCGCGACTGCGGGAAATGAAGGGAAGAAAAGGGCAGTGCCAAAACAACAACAACAAAAAAAAGTAGAAAAAAAGACGAAAAAAATGCCAAGTCTCGGCCAGAACAGGAAATTTTTTTTCGAGTTGGTTTAGTACGTCCAAGGAATGTGCGTTGTAGTTGTCGCATCTATCGTCTGGTGTCAGGTCTAGCTTACCCCCCTGGTCTGAATACAGAAAAGTCACAACTGCGCAAATGGAAAACTGGCTTTTCAATGTACCAAGTTCCTGACTGTCAAGCTTTTCCGCTTTGACCCCAATGTTCAAAAATATCACAACCAGCTTACGCCCGCTTTTTTTACAGCTCTCTTTTGCTTTCTCCAATCTCTCCTGCTTTATCTTGTCCACGAAGCGCTGTGAGCTCAAAGGAACCACATAAAGCAGCAAAGACTTCAACGTCCCTAAATTTATCTTGTTGATAATGGATTGTACCACGGGTTTGAAGTTTTGCTCGTTGAGGTCGTTACTCCACACGACCGCCCCATTGCAATAAAACTTCACTGTTACTTTCTGGTCAGCCACGGCTTGTTTACTTTCGTCTTTGCTAATTATTGTATTTGCTGCTTCTAACAACTTGTAGCAGTCCTTATGGCTCTTATGGCTTTTGGCATGCCGCTCGATCAGTTCGTACAATTCTTCGACCTTTCGACAGCCGCGGGCGTCGGACATTTTTTTTTGCGTTTGCAACGAAGAAAGGAGTTTGCAAAAAAATAGCTTCCTTCTTTTTTTCCTTTGCTTTGTAAGAAAGGTGCGCGAGAGTCTCTTTTTCTCCTTGTTCGTGGTATGTTTTAAAAACAAGACCACGACGCCCGAATTTACCATTTTACCCCCCGAATACTCCACACAAACCCCCTCCCTGCCCCCCTTTCCCCCCCCCCCCCCCCACCCGCGCGCC
Organism: Paulinella micropora; assembly: GCA_019918135.1. Classification (NCBI taxonomy): domain Eukaryota; phylum Cercozoa; class Imbricatea; order Euglyphida; family Paulinellidae; genus Paulinella; species Paulinella micropora. Next base: position 104,585 of record WBZZ01004428.1, read on the forward strand.
GCCCCCCCGGGCAGGAAAAAAAACGCTTTTTTTCTGTTCGTTTTTTCTTGGCGCCTGGCCGGCCCCCCCCCCCCCCTTTCTTTTCTTGGCGCTCGGGTGGCCCCCCCCGGGCCCCCCATCCGAGATTCGGTCGATGCAAGCGGGTTTTGCGCTTCTTGCGGCCCTCAGGGCCCCTCTCCCTCCAATAAAAGAAAGAACTCCTTTTTTTGCGCGAGCCGCAGGAGAGAGGGGGGGAGGGAGGTGGGCTTTTTTGTGAGGAATACACAATGTCGCCTTGCGTTGGTTGCGGCCCACTGCGTGCTCAATAAACCAAACTGACCGCGTAGTACAAGTCAGTCACTGTGCAGGCCAGAGCGAGCGAAGTCCAATACTCGTCTTTCTGCAGCGCGCAGGCCAGGAACAACAAAGTGATCGAAATCTCTAGCAAACCCATCACCACGCGCGCTGGTGTCCCAAAGCACATCTCGGCTATGTTGAGCCCTACCACCACTGCCGTCATCAGGCACTTCAGGGCGTTCATGGCTGTGCGGCCGCTGTTCTTGTACGCGACGTTGGCTACGACCACAATGGACATCAGAGCTCTTAGCAAGCGGAGGGTGACGAGCGCGGCGGGACCCGTAATGTTGGTAATGGCTAGCACGAGCAGGTGCAGCTGAAAGCGCGACCACCCCAGCTGCAGGAGCGTGACTACGCGCAGCAATTGGGCGCATTGCGTGATGACGTGAGCATGTCTGGCATGGTAACTTTCCCTCTTGCGAACGTTATACACAAACCAGATGATGGCGCGCCTGAGCCCTACCAGCGCCGTTGAGATCGAGTAGCACACGATAGAAAGCAGGCACTGCTGGCAGGCGGAGCGTGCGCTGGTGAAAGCCACGCAAGTGACGTACACCCAGAGCTCGGCCGAGCACAGCAGGCGGATAGTCCAGGTCACGGGCAGTTCCTCGCCCATCGTTATATTTGAGCCCCCCCCCCCCCAGGTATTGTTTCTTCGGTTCGCTCGGTCGGGGAATCCGGAGCGTGTTGCTTTTTTTTTACTTTTTGGTCTCAAAAAAACATGCACGAGAATGTCCGATAAACGTTCGGACACTTCTGGGCGCGGAGAGGGCACGCACCACGACGGCTCCCCCCCCCCCCCCCCCCCCCCCCCCCCGCTCTCTCTCCCTCTGTCTGGCAATCCCTTCCCTTCCCCCCTCCCCCACAGAATTTGCCCCAGCCCCTGCTTCTTTTTCTGTGCACTCCTATGTTTAAAAAGAAACAATCCTCCCGAAGCTTCCCTCACCCCCATTCGCCCTTTTTCTCTGTCCCACCCGCCCCCCTCGCTCCTGGCTGCCATCACCCAAAACAAAGCTGACCGTCAACCTCCTTTTGTTGCTTAAAAACCGGGGCGCACAAACCCACACACACCCCTCTCCCGGATGACGCTGATTCCTGCCTGGACCCCCGACCTGATCGCGGCGGATTGGGCCGCCACGGCGTGGCGGGCAAGCTCCGCGGCGCTGGTTGCCACCGTGCTACTGATCTTGTGCAAGGTTCGCCGACGCCACTCCAACCAGCCACAGCCACAGCCCCCTAATGCCAGCGCGGAAGACCTCAGTTGCAGGCCCAGCAAGAAACACCCTCTGTGGACTAACAAGAACATCCGCTGGAGTAGAATAACGTCTGTCATGTCCGACCACAACTCGAACGGCTCTCTTGTCTTGCATTTGTACCAGTAGAAACCAAAAAAAAACCAAAAGTCTTTATTTAAAAAAATGTTGGCTGCTCTTAAAATTGACTATTAGCGCGCCCACCTCCGTCGGATTTAGAGTCCGCGAAACATCAAGAAAGGCGCTGATGCTGCTGACGCAGTGCCTGATAGCCTGGTCGAAGCTAGCGGACAGTACGTCGGCCGGAGGCCCAGCGGCCGGCGGCGCGTCTTCGCCCAGCCACAGCCTGAGCCAGGCACTTTCGGTCGCCTGTGGGCGCCGGGGGAACCATTCGCAGTTGTCCACTGTCGTGTGCGGCGGCTGCAGGTTCCAATGTTCGGTCGTGTACTTGATCACCGCCTCCAAGGGCGCCTCCTGTTGACAAAAGCCCATCATGCACTTTCTCCACTTGCGGTAAAAGACTTCCTCTCTACCGTCGTTGTCTAGGCCGCCGGGGGGTATTCCTATGACCGTGTAGTGCAGCCTGTCCCATTCGTGTCGTAGCTGTCGCAGGCTGTCCGCGCGCCCGATAATCTTGCAGCCCCGTTGGAAAGAGGAGTAAGCCGATGAACGGGGGGTTGGGATGAGGCAGAGCATTTTCCCTTATCTTTTTTCTGTCCCAAATTGTAGAAAGAGCAATGTTATGGCAGTGACTTTTTTGAACCTCTTTCGAGACATATTTCTTTTAAAGCAGACCCTTGGCTATTCTTGCAAACGACAATGACGACGACGGTTTCTGTGACTGTGAGATGTTTCAAGATACGGCCTGAAGACGGACGGTCCTATGTCGCTGATTACATTACGCGAGATGTCGAAATCGGGGATTGGCAGGATTTACCGGCTCTGTTCGAGATTATCCGTGACAAGCTGGTGCGGGAGCTGGTGCTTGACGCCAAGACACCGTTGCGCCTCCAGCGGGAGGATGATACAGCAGAAGAAGTACGCGCAGAAATATTGAAAGGGGAAGGAATCTGGTTTGAGGCAAAAAAAAAAGAGCACGAAAGGTACGAGTTCAAGTCTGAAGACACGGCCAGAGTGACGCTCGAGACAACCTGCGAGTGGGGGTACAACAGAGAGGGCAAACAAGTGTACGAGCAGGGGCGTGCCTCTATTACTCTGCATGCAAGCAGCCAGCCCGCGGAACGCTGGCCTCGTTGGGATGACGAAAAGCTACTACAGCTGCCGCTGGTGACAATAAAATACAATGACATTTGTCGAAGAGATTGTTTTTACGCGAAAGATTTCGAGTTTGCAGCCGAGCAGCTGGCGATGGCGTTGGAAAAGCTTGTGAAGGATGCACCAGCGTGCGCCATAGACAATATAGATAGTGTGCTCACACTGGACATGACATTGTCAGAAATAGACACAACGAGAGAGCGCCTGTTCGCTCCGTATTCGGATAGCAAGGCCTATGATGTTACAGTAGCGGATGAGGCCAAGACGGTAAGCTTGATGACAGAATTCCTACGCCATGACAAGTATAACTTTGGCAAAAGAATTCATTCAAAGTGGCGCACACAGCTGGACGAGGTCGAAGACTGGAAGCAGTTACGGCTTGCGTGCTACCGTTTAGGTTACAACGGGGTGCGCCTGTTAATGTTTTTTGTGCGGGCCTGGAGCATGTCTCCTTACGTCCTGGATTTTCTGGTCAAACCACTGAATGGGGTTGTCTCTATCATGAATCAAAGCAAGCGCGCAGACGTATTGCTGAAAAAATTGATAAAAGACAAAACGGGCGCGCTGGTGGATTCAGACGGTCGTGTCTTGAGCGGCAGAAGTTGCAAGAGCTGTGGTAAATACATGTAAATAAAGAAACTTTACTCTAAAGTATCAAAGGTCCGGTCCAGTTGTTAATATTTGAGATGAGATGTTCGTCAGTCAAAAAGACAACCAAAGAGAGATAGAGAGAGAGAGCGAGCTTCCTCCGTACACTTCAATTCCTTTCTTTCTTCCAGACAAGAAGCCAAATCTATTGCTCTGTCCGCTTTGGCTCGAATCTTTGTAAAAGAAATATATATTTTCTTTGTTGACTCGGTCCCAACCGGCTGGACCGGTCACAAAGCCAGGCTTCCTCCCACGAAACACTTGAACACCAAGAAGCTAGGCTCGAAACTAAAGTCCAGGCCGGGCGGCGCCTCCTCACCTCCTTTCCTTTGCTGCGCTACGCGGTTCACCATTTCCAGCACGACCAGCCGCTGCTCACGCCCCAGGGGCCGCCGCAGGTAGGCGCTGGGGTTAGCACTCCAGTCCGCGACCGCGGAGGCATCGAGCGTAGTCACGCTCATGACAGCCAGGCCCCTGCTTGTTAGCGCCTCGTATTCCTGCTCGCCTCTCTCCTGGCACCAGCAGGTAGAAGCGGCTCGTCTTCTGTTGCTTGCCGTACGACACCAGGGGCCCGAACTCATTCTCCAGCTTCGCCAGCACGGGGTCCGCCGCGCCGGCCCTCGCGGCGATAGCCTGCAGGCTCGACAGAAACTGCAGGGTACGGTCGGCGCCGTAGTAGCTCAGGTCGTCGATCACGCGCGCGGACTGCAGTTGGATCTGCCACAGGTTAGTGCAGCCCGAGGTCCGGCGCAGCCGCGCGAGCGTCCGCAGGGTGCGGGCACCGTCGTCCTCGTAAGTCCCGAGCTCTTCCTTTTCCTCTGCTTCTTCTTGTTCCCCTCGTGTGTGCAGCAGGGCCCGCAGCCGCCGGAGGTTGAGGGGCCCCCGCTCGCTGTACGTGCGGCACAGAGCGCAGTCGCAGTCCGAGTCGATCGGGTCCGAGATCAGCGCGCAGAGCCGGACGCCGCTCCGCCGGCCGAACAGCGCGGTGGCGGTTTCGGCCAGCAGCGCACGATTCCTCCGGGGGCTGCCCCTCCCGCACATCTGGTCGTAGAAGGTCTGGCGCTTCCACAGGCCCAGGTTCAGCCCGACGGCCGCACAGCCGTAGCCGCGGCGGGTCCCGAACGACAGCACCGACAGGCCCTCTCTGTGGGGCCTGGACTCGAAGTCGCGCTGTGTAAACAACAGGACGCGGCGCCGATTGTTGTTCTCTGCCCAGGCAGAGCCCGCCATATCTCGCTTGAACACGCGGCAGCTGATGCAACGGCATTCGGTTGGCGGTCCGGGTTGTTTAAAAGCACAGGGGGCCCTGCGTTCCAGGGCACAGATCAGGCACGTGCAATTCGGGCGCCCGTTGCAGCTCTCCGACAGGAACGCTAGCAGGCCGTAGTTGCCCTGCGCCCGTAGGTGGCCGCGCCCCAACAGGCGCAGGACGCCGGAGGCATCGGTCACGTTGTACCACAGGGTTGAACACGCGATGTCCGACAGCAAGGGCGGGCACGCCATCTTCTTTGTGTCGTTTGGTTCCCAAGGTCAAAAAGAGAAAAACAGCAACCAAAGAAAAGACGGGCAGGGCGGGGGACAGAGCGAACGAGGGGGGGGGGGGGGGCAAGAAACGGGTCTTGTTCGGGAGAGCCCCAGACAGTGACGAGAGGGGTGGGGGCCAGCCCACACGGCGCCCCCTCCCCAAAAAAAAAGCCCCCCCCCCCCCCCCCCGCAAAAATCACACCTGGCGTACGTTCAATCTTTAGTTAGGTTTCATTCGGAGTGGTGAGAGAGAAACAGAGGGGGGGGGCCGGATGGGGGGGGGCCGGATGGGGGGTGGGGCGGGGAGAGGGTGGGGGCGGAGGCAAGCAAAGAAAAAAAGGCGGCCGGAAAGACGTGCCCAGCTTTTTTTTGTGTGTGTCGACGGGTTTATTCAAGAACGTTGTGATAGAAAGACTGAGGGGAAAAGGCGGTCGGGCACCGGCCGAACAAAAAGATTGGGGGGGAGTTTCCGGCCAAGAGAATGCAGGAAAAGTTGGCGGCCATTGCCCCCCGGGTTACTAGCACCGGCAGGGCAGGCCGTTGGCGGTGCACGGCAGCACGCCCAAGCGACAGAAAAGCCTGGCCGCGAGCTTAGGGCCCAGCCGGCGGCCGCCCGCTTTCACGCGCAAGTCAGACAGTTCGCGCAGCGCGCGGCGCGGCCCGCGCGCCTCGGCGTCCTGGACCAGGCTCGCGACCGTGGGAAAGCGCGCATAAAGAGCCCTGGCCACCGCGGGGCTCACCCCGCGCACGGCCGCGTACACTCCCAGCCGCTCGGTCTCGTGCCCCCGCCGTACGGTCTTGGCGCGTTCCTGCACGACGGCGTCCTGCAGCGACGCGACGGTTCCGCCCGACACCCAGACCCGGAACAAGTTCAGCAGCAGCAGCGCCGAATGGAACGCGTGCGCCGTTGTCATCCACAGCAGGCCGTACCGCATGGTCGTGCTGCTCTCGGCGGCCCGCAACATCGTGGCGAGCCCGGGCTCGAGCGCCCCGTTGCGCGACAGGGTGCTGCGCACGGGTTCCAGCAACTCGCAGGACGAGACAGTCAGCAGCCACGCGGGGCTCTCGAGTATGTAGCCCGCGACCGCCGAGCGTGCGCCGGCCCACTCCGCCAGCGCCAGCCGCTGCGTCTGGAAACGGCCCGACCTGATGGACTGCACGCAGTCGTCGGCGCGCTTGCGCTCGAACACTCGCTCGACGTCGGTACCGCGCCGGAACGCTATGTCGCCCACCTGCAGCGTTTCGACCCTGACGAACGGCAGCTGCCCCAGGCACTGCACCAGGAACTTCTCTCGGTGATCGAGCACTAGCAGCGCTGCCACATCAGTAGGCGCCGCGAACCACGAGCGCGGGCCGCTCTTGAGCTCCTGGTCGCTCAGCCGCGCCAGTTCGGCTGCGATTTTTGCCTTGTGCGCTGCCTGGGCGCCGGCCAGAAGCGGCGCAGTGGGCGCCGCCCAGGCGACCGTAACAAAGCGCTGCCAGAAGTCTCGCAGCCCGTTGATGTCAGGGAAGTCCGAGCGCTTCTTCGAGCCCGTGGCGGCGGCCGCCCACGCCTGCCAGCCTGCACCAGTGCCACAAGCTTGCTCGGCGATCCAGGCCGAACGGCCCCACCAGTTGTCGTGCTCCATGTTTTTGGCTTTTGCGGAGGTTTGTGCGGCCCTCTCCCCCGCCGTGCCCCCCCCCCCCCCCCCGCCGCGCCCCCCCGCCCCCCCCCCCCCCCTTTCTTCGGGAAGAAGATAAAGGCGAGCGCGTGCGTGCAAACAACCTTTGTCACAGAAAAAACATTCCCTCCCACCCTCCCTAATCTTTCCCCCTCCCCCGCAGCCCGCTTCCCCCGCGTCCCCGTGCGAGAAGAAGCGGGGGGGGGGGGGGGGTTTCGGCGGAGGGGAGACAGGGCCGCAGAAAAGAGCCTTCCCCCCCTCAGCGCGGACCAAGTGCGGAATGGCGGGAAGAAAGAAAAATGCGCGGCCGCTGGTCATAAGCTCCCTCTCCCCTCCCCTTTCTCACTCATTCTCTCTCTCTTGTCTTTATTTTTCTGTTCCTCTTGCTTTCTTTTCTGCCGTTCCGCACACTTTCCTTTCGCCTTGCGTAGGACCGGCAGTTCCATGAGGTTAGCGTACCTTGGGCAGCACGCCACGTCGCCCTTCATGCTCGCCTTCACGAGGCCAAATGGTGGGGCCCAGCTGTTGTTGGTCGCCTTTGTGTACGTGACCTTGCTCAAGGGCAAGGCCCAGAAGTCGCGGCTGGAAGAAAGGAAATTACGGCTCTACCCGGCGCCGGCGCCGGCCGGCCCCAAGCGCCCCAAGCTGTCCGGGGGCTGTTTTCTAGGGCGGGGACACGCCACACACCCCCCACCCCCCCTCTCGTCCCCCCCCCCTGTCAAATCCAAGAGCCGTGCCAGACAAACCACACGCTGTGGCTCCCCCATCCCTTCCCCCGCGCCCCGGAACGTCCTTATCCCTCTCTCATCCTCCTCCACAGGTCGTGTCTCCGTTTTCTTTTTTGCGCTTTTGGCTAAAAAAAATAAACAAAAAAAATTAACCGCTCGGGCCTTGGAAGAGAGAAAGAGAAAAAAGAACCAGAAACCAGAACGAGCGCGCGCGAGAGAGCGGGAGGGAAATACTTTTTTTCTTTCTCTGCCAGAAGAGAATAAAGTCGTCATGTGGCCGCTGTGGTTGCTGTTGTCGTTCGCCGGCGCCGACACCCTCGGCGGCGTGCCTAGCACGGTCTCGTGGCAATCCTCACTGGACCTGACGGCCGCGTACCCCGGCTGGTCCGGCGACTTTGCGCCCGTGCAGCTGCTGTCCAACAACCACTGCCGCCAGTGGAACGGCACCGGCCGAATTACGGCGTTGTGGTGGTGCTTGCCGAACCCGCGCGCCCTGTACGGCGACAATTGCCCCGTGCCCAAGACCACACTCGAGGCCTACACGCTGCTGTGCTCGCCGCTCGACCTGCGGCAGGTCCAGGCCGCCGCGGACAGCATCCTAGGCCTGCGGCTCGGGCCTCCCGGCGGGCGCACAACGGCGTGGCTGTGGTCCGAGGAAGACATCACGGTGTGGTGGAGCGAGGTCGACCTTGCACGGCTCGAGCGCCTGTTTGACGGCGCGCCCGAAACCTTGCTGGCGCTGCCTTCGTGGGCCGTCGCGGCCGTCACCAAGGAAACAAGTGCCAACGGGACCTTCTACAAGTGGCAGACCGTGGTGTGCGGGCCGGAAACGACGCCGCTGAGCGCGCCGGCGGGCTTTCCGGCCTGGCGCTACTGCTGCCGTGTCGTCGGCAACCTGCGCGACGCTTCGACGTCGGACGCGCGGTACGAGGACGCCTGCGCCGACGTGCCCCGGAGGCTGCTGACCCCGGGCGCGGACCCGCAGCCCGCGGAGCCCTGCGGGCCCGAGCAGACCGTCGTTTTGTGCGACAGCAGGCACTCTCCCGTAGTTGCCTACAACACGACGTCGTTTGTGCCGCCCAGGCGCTGCACCGTCTTCTGCCGCTGGCCCTGCCGGGGCGAGCTGCCTACGGCGTCCGGCTGTGCCAGCACCCTCGAATGGCAGGAGCCGCGCACCGGCTGTACGGACAGCGGGCAGCTGCGGCTGCGCGCGTGCGACCGCAGCCTGCTGAGCGAGGCGCACACTCCGTGCCGCAGCGACGAACTAGCGCTCGCGTCGCCGCCGGGGGCTACAGAGGAGTCCAACCCCGAGTTCTGCGCCGTCGGGCGCCTGGGCTGCGCGTTTGACGGCTGCCGCTGCTGGGCGAGCGCGCGCGGTGACGCGGGCTGCTGCGCCGCGCACCCGTTCTGCCGCGGCCACGGGCGCCTGTGCGAGCGCGGGTGGACCGGCACCGGCAATGAACAGCCGCACGCCGTGTGCCAGTGCGACGACGGCTACGTGGGCGAGCGCTGCGAGGAGCGTTTGTCGGAGCTGGTGTGCCACCTGTCGGCGCGGACGCGCGCGCTGCACGCGCACCCGGTGGACGTGAGGCCGTCGCCGTCGCGCACGCCGTCGCGCTCGACGTCGCCGTCGATCACACCGTCGCGCACGCCGACGATCTCGGACAGTCCGTCCAAGACCGTGACCAGAACGCCCACGCAAACGCCCAGCCGGTTGCCCAGCCTTGTTCCCGCTTACATCTTTAGGCACTCGAACTTGTGCATGTGCGCTGCCACGTTCACGTGGGAGGAGTGCCCGTCGAGCACGGGAGCCGCGCGCAGGTGCGCCATGGGATATGGCACGGAACGGCTGCTGGGCCCGGCCGACCCGTCGAACTATTTGCAGCAGTGTCTGCACCTGTCCGTGCCGGGCTGCGTGGTCGGCGGCTTCTCGTGGTTGGCGTGTGATTCTGCACTGCCACGATACGGCGGGGTCTCGCGCCAGAATGTCTGGAGCGGCGGCCGGATCTACAACCTTTGCCAAGACTGCGATATTTAGAACACTTGCCAGGCCAAGACCCTTTATCTCAGGGCTCCGTCTTCTGCGGGCGAGCAGTGGGCCTTCAGCGAGTCGCTTACTGGCCGTGCTTCTCTTACCACCTCGATTCCGTACCTGTTCCAGACCGACACGCCGTCCGTGTCCGCGTCCCTGACCGGGTCGGCCACGACCAGCGCTTCTTCCTCCGGCTCCCCGACATCTTCGCGCTCGCCCTCGCCCTCGCCGTCGCTGCGGCCCCCGGCCGTGGTCGTGCGCGGTGAAGGCGGGAGCTGTCTCCGCGTTCAGACTCTCGCGTGGGGCGACTGCGGCACGTTATCAGAGCAGTTGGACATGGCGGTCACGCTGCACAACTCTCGCGTGGAATGGCCGTCCTACGGCTCCGGCCGCTTTGCCTATGCGCTGGCCGCCGCTTCGGCGCTCGGCTGCGACCTGCTGCCGTTGTCCGCGCTCGGACAGAACTTCTCGCTCGCTCTTTCGCCGCTGGACCGCCAAGACGGGCTGCAGCAGGTCACCGCGCTGGAGGTGCGGCCCGGCGCATTCTTGCTGTGGCTCACCGGCTGCGGGCTCGACCACGGGCTGCGCCCTCGCGTGGGCTGGGTGCCCGGAACGTTGTGCGGCGAAGAGTGCCTCGTGACGCTGACCTCGCCCGGAGTAAGCCCGACGCCATCGGGTAGCGGCAGCACTAGTTTGTCAAGCAGCCTCACGCCCAGCCGCAGCCCCCCGCCGGCCGTTGTGCTGCTGGACCGCCTGGGCTACTGCCTGAGCCAGTCTCAGCAGCAGCTCCAGTACGTAGACTGCGGCGGTGGGCTAACCGCCGGTCCCAACGAGATCTGGTACCATATCACCGAATTCTCTGCGCAGTTCCCTGACTGCTGGTCGACGCAGGCCAATCTGGGAAGCTGTCTAACGTGCCTCAGATGCAACTACCAGATGACGGAAGAGAGGCAGGCGCTGTTTATGACGATCGGTGCCCCGTGCACCGCCTACCAGGACGCGTACACCTTTAGCGGGGGGCTGACGCTGGACCAGGGCCGTCTGCGCCTGACGCAGCCCTGCGGCGCGGGCTTTGACGTGTGGCTGCAGCGCGACCTGACTTGGGCGCGCGCCCCTGAGTACGCCCTGCAGCTAACGGTAGCTTCGTTCCCCGTGGTTTTGGCCATTGGCGCGCCGCCGTTGGCAGCCACCGTGCCGGCGTACAGTGCCATGTTCAAGTACAATGCCCTCTGCTTGCGCGCGGTGCGCAACGGCAGCACGATCGACGTCGACCTGCAGGCCTGTCCCTCGCTCTCCGCGACCAACGCAATCAAGGCTCCCTTCCTCTTCGCCATCGGGGGTGACACCGTGGGCTTGTTCTGGAGCGGCGACGGGGCCAGCCCCGACTACCTGAGGTACCAGCTGCGGCCCAAGAGCGGCTTCTGTGACGATACTGCAAACATTGACGAGGTCGCCATGGCACTGGATTTCACAGAGCGTTTCTCGCCGCTACGCGCGCGGATAGCCGTTGGCTCCGGAGGGGAGCTGTCGTGCTTTCAGTCGGGGCGTATCGCCGTCAGTTTGTTTTGCTGCGGTTATATTGTTCCTCCGGGGAAGTACGTCCTCTCGAACTATGCTGCGTTAGTGAGCTACAAACTAGCCGTGTTCGCGCCGTTTGATGTGAGGGCCTCGGTGACACCGTCCATTTCGGTCACTACGTCGATCACGGCGTCCGTGTCGGTGACCACTTCGGTCACTGCGTCGCGCACGCCGTCCGTGTCGGTGACGCCGCGGCCGCTGGTGTACGAGACAACTCAGGGCTACGTGAACCTGGTCGTGTCCCGGCTGCTGGCTAGCGGCGAGGAGCTGCTGTGGCTCGGGCCTACCGGCCGCGTGGCCACGACGCTTGCGTCTATTGCGCTGGACCCCCGCGGGGGGCTGGACGCCGCTAGCCGCCAGGCGCAGTGGTGTACACTTCTGCCCGACACGGACCGCCTGCGGTACTCAGTCGTTTTTGCCAACTACGGGGCTGGCAGCAACAAGTGGTACGGCAACGGCACAACTGTTACGACCACAGCAGCTAATAGCTCGAGCGAGTGGTTCGAGCTGGTACAGGTAGCAATCGCTGGCTCGCGCAACGTGTCGGCCATGTTTGGCGGCCCGCTGTACCAGCTGGCGAGCTCAAATGTCTGCGTCGGCGTCGGCGGGTCTACGGCAGAGATTGCAATGCTGCCATGCGGCAGTGCCGGGACCGCGCTTTACTTGCTGACACAGAACCCGACCCCGTCCGCGACGCCAACCATTTCGCTGTCGCCGTCCGTGACGCCAACTAAATCAGTCACGCCGTCCGTGACGCCAACTAGCTCAGTCACGCCGTCCGTGACGCCATCAGCTTCGGCCACGCGGTCCGTGACGCAGAGTAGCTCAACGACTGTAAGCTTGACAGCATCAGCGAGTAAGAGCTTAAGCTCCAGCCCATCGCGGACACCGACCATTAGTGCAAGCCCTTCTATTACTGCAAGCACTTCACCTCCCCGCCCGGTCGTGTTGCAAGCAAACGGCAAGTGCCTGACTAGGGATCCGGTCAGCAACTACATCCTCTTGTGCAACTGTGGGTCGTACGGCAGTTTGTTGGACAGGCAATTCATAATCCCCGGTCCAAACCTTAATGTGGCTTCTATATATTGGCACGGAAACACTTCACAGTGCCTCGTGACTGACACGGTGCGACTCGGCGGAAATACCCGTGTGGCTTCCCAAACAGTGGGATGCAACACTATACTGAATTATAACAACCTAATGGCTCGAGATGATAGATACTGGTATTTAGTGACGCGCTCCGATTTGAACGCGAACTGCAATTATGTTCAGGGCCCTGATGGCTCTTCTAACAACGTTTATTTAGAAATAACACCCTGACATCGATTGCTTTTTTCTAAACTTATAGAGAGCAGCAGTGAAGATGCAAAGCTAATCTAAGACCAAAGTTAACTACTGGATAGCTTGTAATATTACAAAGAAAAAGAGCGTCAGTTAAAAATTAAACAAAACTCTTGTCAACAAACAAACAAGAAAAACGTCTCGTACTAAATTTATCACTTCGCTTTCCTGCAACCAAGCCTCTGTTGTGGAGGCAAAAAAAAGAAATCTGAGAAAGGGGGGAGGGCCAAGGGCGGTTCCAGTCGACCCAGAAAAAAAAAACAAAAAAAACGGAGAGGATGGGGAGGGGGTGGGGGCCCGTGACGGGGTACTGCAAGCGAGAGAGAAAGAGAGAGACAGGGGGGGGGGGGGGGGCACGGAGTTAGCAGGCAAAGAAAAAGAAACCAAAAAAAACTCCTCGCAACTCTCTTGGCCTGCGACTTAAAAAAATAAAAAAGAAGACAGCTGTCCAGTCAAGAAATAATAAATTAAAAAAAGAAAAAAAAAATAGTAGCAGCGCCTACTTTGTTTGCTTTTTTCCTTCTTGCTGATTTTTCCCAAGCGTCTGCCTCTCTGTTTTTTTTAGAGCATGGCCACCAGGCCGTTCAGCCCCGAGCTTTTGCAAAGGTACCGAGAACACGAACATCTGGTTGACAGAGAATGCACGGGCCCGGACCAGTACCAGACGCTTTTGGTTGACCAGAAAACCGGAAAGATCAGGACCACAGCCAAAACCGGCTGCCAGAGCTGCGCCGCCGACGACAGGTGCAGGAAGCGCTTTGCTAGATTCGCCGTGGACTTCACTGTCAACTTCAGCGCCGTCAACGGCGGCGCGCCGTACCAAGCTATCTATGCGTGGGTCCAGGCTACCGGTGGTTGTGGGGTTGTCTTCAAAACGGTCGACGGAAACGTCGAGCCTTCCACACAGCTCGTTTCTTTGGACGGCCGGTCCCAGCCACCCCACATTGTCGCTTTTGTTCAACAGATGCAAGCTCTGCCGGGACAAGCTTTGTGGAGGGACCTTGGTGGCTATTGCAAGGATGGCTGGCATTTCTGGAACAGCTGGGGCGCGCGCGGCGTCGTCTGGGACGCAAGGTTGTTACCAGCCTACTCGCGGCACGAATGTACTTTGCTAGGGCAAGGCCAGCAGCCCAGCCCCGCCAAAAAGATGAAGATGAATGCACGCACGCGTGCCTGCGCCGGTCTGCCCGTCAACCTACTCAGGCGTCATCGTCTGATTGACGCCGGCCACAAGCCGTCGTACACCGCCTGCAGTGTTGCTGTCCGAAACAGTGAGGTCGTGCTCGAGTGCAAGGAGGGCGAACCAACGGTGCCCTGCACGAGCTTGACGCCTTCACAACTCGAGGACCTCGGCGCCCTGGAGCTATCCAAGCGCGAGAAATGCTGTGCGAACAGGTTGGCGTTCTGGGACTCCTGGCCCAAGAACCTAGGACCACTGGGCGCTTGTCCGCACGACTTCGAGACCGCCCTCGACCGGTTTCTGGCACACCAGTTCGGTGAACGGTGCAACGAGCACTGCAAGAAGCACGAGATTGTGAGCCTGAAACAGGGCTTGCTCGAGCTGAAGGCCTACCGCCCGGACGGCGTGCGCGCGGCGCTGCAGATCAGGCTCGGCAACGACACAGTGGACGTCTATGAATTTCTGCAGGGTGAGGGCAGCGTTGATCGGGGCCTTTACTGGTCCAGGTACATTGACCACGCACTCACGTACGACTGCAACGACTGGATGGGTTTCCTGAAGTACTGTCCGCACGCGCAAAAACTAATCCAAGAATTCGAGTCACTGGTCAACGCCCAGTCCTGCCAGCACAAAGCCCAACAACATCAATTGGAATTGCAATTGGCACAGCGACTGCCAGACATGATAGAGGATTACGAAAAATGGTCCCCGATCGAGGTTAAGCCGCGCGAGGAGGTGCCGGCGTGGAGCTCCCGGCTGCTGGTCGCGTACCAAGAGCACAAACATCTGTCGCCACCGCGGTGCGACGGCCACGGAGAAAAAACCCGGCACACGATGCGTACAATCACCGCGGCCGGCCAAGCACGGACGTTTGAGCAGCAATGTTGCCAGCGGTGTGCCGCGGAGCACAAGTGCGGGAAATACCTGGCCGAGTTTGGGCCGACGTTTTCTTTTGAGTACAAGAACCAGCAGTACGCGGCTTGGGGTGTAGCGGTTAAGGACCAGAAGTGTTTTCTGGTAGCCCTGACCGAGGCCGCCGGGGAAATGACGGTACGCCTGGAGGACCAGATCCAAGACAACCCGGCGCACGTGCGCGACGTGCTGCGCGCCGTCAGGAAGTTTCCTGCCAAGCGGCTGTGGAAGGATCTGCAATTGTACTGCTCGGTGGCCTACAACTTCTGGACTTCCTGGGGCACTGCGGGCCCTGTTTGGAACGAGTCGCTGCTAGGGGCCTACGCCGAACACCAGGAAACGTTGCACGAATCAGCACGGCACAAGCTCTGCGGGAACCTCGAGGCACTGCTAGCCGACGACGTGTGGCTGCGCGTGCAGCCCGGCGTCGGCGCGGCCGAGAACGTCCGCCTCACCAGAGCCAGGCTGATTTCAGATTCCCATGGTTACGACGTTGAGTTCGCTGGTCAACGACCTAGCGGGCCCCCGCTGTCCTTTCGTGACCGGGACCTCTCCCCGGTGCAGCTGGCGGAGCTGGCGGCGGCCGGGGTCGTTTTTGCAGACACTGACCTTTACTGCAGAGAGGGCTCGCTGTTCTGGAACTCCTGGCGTTACAGGCCGGAGCGTCTGCAGGGCCCGGCCTACAACGAATTCAACGCGCAGTTAACGAGTTTTCTGGCACACCCCTGTGACATGATCGGTTGCCGCAACCAGAGATTCTTCGCCAAGAACGTACCTGTCAATCTCGGGCTCGAGGCGCAGACGCCTCCTGCGTTACAGATCACGCTCGACGGACAAAGCATGAGCCTCGAGCGGTTTCTGTTGGACGAAAAAGAGTACTGGCGGCGCTACATCGAAATTTCGCGACAATACTTGGGCGAATGGATGCACGCCGGGGAGTACTGCAAGCAGGGGCTGGCTTTGGTCAGAAGTCTGGAACGCCTGATCAGGGAGAGAAGAGATCTACCGTACCAGTCAGTAAGAGAGGACGCCGTGGACAGGGGAGGTGCCCAACCCCGGGACTACGAGATGGACGTTGACAACGACTGGGTTGGCCTCTGAAGAAAACACACCATGTTGGACAAGGCCCCTTGTAAAAAATAATTAAAATCGAGACAGAAAGTTTCCTTTTTAAAAAAGCCAAACTCTTTTTCTTTTTTTGTTGTTGTGTGTCTAGCTAGTACGTTGCCAGAACCGTGCGGGGGGGTTTTGTTTGGTTCGCCCCTTGGGGGGGCGCGGAGGAAACAAACCACCGACTTTTTTCTTCGCGTCGTCTCTCCCCCCCCCCCCCTGAAGAAGGGGACAGGAAGAATTCGTTTGTTTGTTTCCTCCGGCCCCTCTTTCTTTCTCTGTTTCACTCTTAGCAGGACGCCCGGCGGCGGGGCCTCCTGTTGGCGCGCGGGACTGTGGGAGGAGGCGTGTGCGGCCTGCTCGCCACGGAATGTAAGTTAGTGAAATCAGGGTCGGCGCGCGCCCACTCGCGCGCGAGCCACGGCTGCAGCCTAAGCCGGCCGTGCTCGTACCCGAACGAACGACTCACGAACTCCAGCGCCCGCACGCGGCTGCGCAGCGCCTCTCGGAACACCGGGAATTGCACGTACTGGCGTTCGGCCACCTCTAGCGTGTGCTGCTCGCACCAGGCGAACGTCTCGTGCATCGACCGCGTGTTCAGCACGTACGGCAGCCGCGCGCTGAGCTCGGGCGAGGCCACCATCTGTGCTAGGAACGTCTCGTTCAGCTTGCGCAAATGGAAGGCACGCAGCGCCGCCGCGCGCGCGCCGTAATGCCCAGTGAGCACCCGCACCAGCCAAGCGTCCAGCCGCGCGGGGGGCACCGTCGGCGTCTCGTTGGTCGGCAGCCGCGCGCAGAAGGGCAGATCACTGAACAGCGGCAGCGCCGGGTCCGCGGCGAGCGGGAAGCGCTCGCAGAACACGAAGTCCGACGGGTCCACGGGCTATCAACCAGCATAGCGGAGTTTAAGATCTTCGACAGGCGCCCAACGACCCTCCTCCCCAGCATCATCCACCAAATGGTTTTGAGTTGGCATCACAGTTTAACGCCGTAAGGCCATGGTAAACCCCTTTTATTAAATAACTATTTCCTGAAAATCAATCTCGTTCCGACTATCTGTTAATCATTATGATAATTTTTAGTTATTAATATGCTATTTCGCTGTATTTGTTCAATGTTTGTTTGTTATACTATGATACTTTTCAAGTCCCTTCTATCGACTTATGTAGCACAGCAAATTCACATAAGCTTCTACTTTGAAGTATCACTAGTCTTCTATTGTATTAAATATACAAAATCAACAATTGTCACATCACATGTGTCAGATATTTTTTTTATTTGTTCACAACTGTAATTTTAATTAAGCTTTCTTTAATATAGTATACGGTAAGCTCAAACGAGTTAAAATAAACCAAAACTTGTCTTTATTTTTACTCTAAAATTTTTGATCCACTTGAGTGGATCTAGTGGACCGTCACGTTAAAGGTTAATATTACGGTAGTGTTACGAGTCATCTCGTACAAATTTCTGAAAATGTTGTTTTGGTATTACTTTTTATTGACTACGACAGCGATACTTACTAGAGTCCGTAAGAAGAACGGCACGGCACAAACATTATATTTTTTCTCCAGGTATGTTCAATTACCAATTACCAGAGAAAAATTAGCATCACATATCTGAAGACGTTTTCATTATGTTCGGACACTCTACGCTATCCTAACAGATCTGAATTATGTGCGAAATGATACTTTTTAGCTTTACATGACTTCAACAGGTAATTATCATTTGAGTTAGAATTGATGCCGCGTAACGACGCAAATACGCCACACTACACGCAGATTACTTAACAGATGACGCAGTAAACCACAGCGTAGTTCAACTCCACCTGCTTGTCATAAACTGGCTCTGCCACCAAGACACTACCTCCGGAAACGGGAGTGACGCACTCCGCCTCCACGGGTCGCGAGGGGGCTGCTGGAGGTCATCGAAGGTGTCCTGAAGTCGAGCTCCTTAGCTTTCTTGTTGTAGGGGATGAAGCAGACCGCACCGCAGCCCACGCAAGCCAAGAAGCCAAGGATCAGAACCACCACCACAGCGATCCAGACACCAGCCGGGACGGATTGAACCATGATTTGAGGGCCCTTCTTGCCCGCAATCGGACCGTTGTTGCCCGCGTCTTCGAGATAACCGAATTCGAAGCGCATGTTGCTTCCGGTGTTGGTGCCAGCCACAGACGCTTCCTCGGTTTGCGCCATGACACGGCGAGCCATCTGGACGGGCATCTCCTGTCCCATCCACATGAGCTTTGCCGGTTTACCCTCCTCCATGACCGCTCGCAGAATGCGGCGACGGCCGATGCCAGGTTGGCCCTGACGCGATCCGCGCGCAGCAAGTAGTACACTTCGATCTCCGCATCGATTCTGATGTACGCATTTTGACCGGGTCCAGGGTTCGCGGGCTCCGTCCACAAGAAGTAGCAGTACGACTCGTTGACGTTCTCGAAGGAACCAGGGTTTGCCGGGCCAGTGCTGCCGCCTGACTGACCACTGCCATACGGTGACTGGTAGCCGTACCAGCTGAAGTCCTGCTGTGCCACGAAGTCGATCACGATGTCCGTCTCCATGATGGGAGTGCCAAGCATGTCCGCATTGTCGTAGACAGTGGTCTTGGCGTTCTTCACCTTCAAGTTCTGAAGGATTACCTGCGTGGACCAGATGGGGATGAAAGCCATCACTTCAGACTGGGGAGCCCACAACTCCTTCTTGACGGGCACCGGGTAGGCGGGGTCAGCGATACGGTCCGCGCGCCAGCCCTCGTGGTCGTAGGAGGGTTCCACAGGAATGAGCAGGCCAAGGATCTCCACGCTGGAAAGCTGGACTGGCATTAGTTCTCCGCGTTCATGGTCAAGGTAGTCAGCCAGCGGCGCTCCATGCCAGCAGGGCAGCTAGGCGCCGTGCATTCCGTGTCCAAGTAGAACGGCAACAACAGTTCAGCCTGGTCACACTCGATCAGTTGGGTGTAGCGGAAAGTCTGGAAGCAGTACTGAGTATCGCTTTCCGAGCAGGTGGCCACGCATCCCTCACGCAGGGGCACCAACTCGACAGCATCACCACCAACCAGGTTGACGTGATCGTTGTTGTAGACCTGATGGGGCTGGTTGACATCGGTCATGAACTCGACTACCAGGGTGAAGATGTCCTCTGGTCCAGTCACTTCCACGGTGATCTGCACGTGCGTCAAGACGGCCTCCAGCGTCACGTTCTGAGGGCAAGCTCCCAGGTTGCAGGGCTCTACGGTGATGGGCTTGGTTCCGGCATTGTTGCAGAAGGAGTCCGCCACGATGGCGCTTTGACTGTTGCGGCACACCACATTCCTGGTTCGAATGCCTTCGCCACAGTCCTGAGAGCACGCTCCCCAGGCTCCGAGGGAGTAGGCATACGTGTCGTACACCGTCACGTTGAACTTGCAGCCAGACGGCCAAGGGATGCGAGAGTTGGTAAAGTTATCGAACAATTGGAGCGAGAACTCGGTGGTCTGACCGAGAGGCAGCTCGGCCTCCCCAGCAATTGCCAAACCAGCGCGACCCATAGGGCTGGTGATCCAGGTGATCTCTGCCGACTGGTCAGGGGTGAAATCGTCGTTGGCATTAATGTCCCAGTTGTACACTGTGCCGACGAGAAGGTTAACGTTCGGGGGGCAGGCAATCACGCAGGCGGCTCGTTGTCAATCAAAGTGACATGAAAGGAGGTAGTCAGTGTATTGCCGTAGAAGTCGCTCGCGGTGCATGAGAAGTCGTTCTGGCCCAACAACAGGATTTGAGTCGGGGTGCCCGAGCAGACCACGTTGACGTTTGTCGAGCAGGTTGGGCAGCGGACCGGCGCAGGCCGGCATAGAGCATGAAGAGTAGAGAGAGGTATCTTTCCACTGGCCGTCAACAAAGATGTGCTTCGTGTCGTCATCCGAGTAGGTCGGATAATTAAAGTTGGCCGGGAACTGGTCAGCACCATAGACGTTGCCCGGTGTGCACACCACAGCGCCACACGAGTAGTAGGTCTTGTTGGAAGGAGCGACGATCAGAGGGGGTGTGCAGTCAACCACACCGCAGCCGCACTGTCCGGGAACAATCTTCAAAGGATCATTCGGGCAGCAGTCATTGCAGTCCGGAGTGCCATCCTTGTCACTGTCCACGTCACTCACGAGGCAGCCACACACACCTGGGTAGAACTTGTTCGGATTAGTGGGGCACTGGTCATTACAGTCCTCGGAGGTTACCTGACCGTCACCGTTCAGGTCCGTGGTAGGGTCCACCTTGTCACACCCGCACAGGCCAGCGGCTGTCTTGAGGGCATTGATCGGGCAGCCGTCAATGCAGTCATGGGTGCCATCGCTGTCAGTATCCACATCTGCCACAGCGCAGCCGCAAACACCTGGGAAGAACTTATCATAGCCCTGGCATTCGTCATTGCAGTCGGTGCTGTTCACCACGCCATCTCCGTTCCTGTCGCCTCCGTTCTGGTCCAAGGTCACGTCTGACCGGCCGCAGCCGCACAGACCAGCATACCTCTTGGCGGGGTCGTCGTCACATTCCTCTTCACAGTTCTTCCATGCATCCCCATCGTCGTTGTTTTCCGACACACCGCAGCCGCAGGTTCCGTTCGAGGAATACTTGGTTGGGTCGTCCGGGCACACATCAACGCAGTCGGCGACGCCATCATTGTCGCGGTCTGCGTCGGACACTCCACAGCCACACACACCAGGCTGGAACTTCAAAGGGTCAGTGGTGCAGTTCTCTTGGCAGTCGTATTTTGTGTCCGTGTCAGAGTTCACATCCGGCACACCGCATCCACAAATACCAACGGAAAGCTTGTACGCGTCGTACGGGCAATTGTCGGGGCAGTAGTCGTAGCTGCCGTCACCATCCGTGTCTACCGAGTCATCGCAGTTGCACTCGTCGGGCACAACCTTCGTCGGATTCAGGGGGCACTGGTCATCGCATTCAGGAGTCTGGTCGCCATCAGAGTCGACGTCAGACTGACCACAGCCACAGACGCCTTCGGTTGCATGCTTGTTAAAGTCGTTCGGGCACACGTCATTGCAATCAGCAACGCCGTCTCCGTCAGTGTCGACGTCAGATTTGTAACAACCACAGATTCCTTGAGCTGTCTTGTTGGAATTATTCGGGCAACCGTCCTCATAGTCGGCAACACCATCGCCATCGCTGTCGCTGTCACTTTCTTCACACCCAGACTCCTTCATCGATTTTCAAAGGATCAGTCGGGCAGCCGTCATCGCAGTCAGGAGTGCCATCGTTGTCACTGTCCACGTCACTCACGCGGCAGCCACACACACCTGGGTAGAACTTGTTCGGATCAGTGGGGCACTGGTCATTACAGTCCTCGGAGGTTACCTGACCGTCACCGTTCAGGTCCGTGGTAGGGTCCACCTTGCCACACCCGCACAGGCCAGCGGACGTCTTGGCGGCATTGATCGGGCAGCCGTCCTTGCAGTCAGGGGTGCCATCGCTGTCAGTATCCACATCTGACGCATTACAGCCGCAAACACCTGGGTAGAACTTCTGATAGCCCGGGCACTCGTCATTGCAGTCGGCGCTGTTCAACACTCCATCTCCGTTCTGGTCCGAGGTCACGTCTACCTGGCCGCAGCCGCACAGACCAGCATACCTCTTGGCGGGGTCTTCGTCACATTCCTCTGCACAGTTCTTCCATGCATCCCCATCGTCGTTGTTTTCCGACACACCGCAGCCGCAGGTTCCGTTCGAGGAATACTTGGTTGGGTCGTCCGGGCACACATCAACGCAGTCGGCGACGCCATCATTGTCGCGGTCTGCGTCGGACACTCCACAGCCACACACACCAGGCTGGAACTTCAACGGGTCAGTGGTGCAGTTCTCTTGGCAGTCGTATCTTGTGTCCGCGTCTGAGTTCACATCCGGCACACCGCATCCACAGACACCAGGCGACTGCTTGTTCGGGTCGGTGTCGCAGTTTTCATCACAATCCGTATACTGATCACCGTCCGTATCAGTATCCGCCATACCGCATCCACAGACACCAAATTTGACCTTCAACTGATCGCTGTCGCAGTCGTCATGGCAATCCGCAGTACCGTCCCCATCCGAGTCAGTATCCGCGACACCGCAATCGCACACACCAGTTTCGTTCTTCGCGGGGTCGTTCGGGCAGTAGTCATGGCAGTCGGGAGTGCCGTCAGCATCCGTGTCTGTATCCAAAACACCGCAGCCACATCTTCCGGGTTTAGTCTTGAGAGGATCGGCAATGCAGCCGTCATTGCAGTTGGGGGTGCCGTCATTATCTTGGTCCACGTCCAACTTCGGACATCCACATACTCCTGCCTCGGTTTTGTGGGCATGCAGCGGGCAATTGTCATTGCAGTTTGGAGTGCCGTCTCCGTCCGTGTCATTATCGGGGACACCGCAGCCGCAATACCCTGGGACAATCTTGAGGGGATCATTGGGGCACACGTCCACGCAGGTCGGGTAGCCAGTCGTCAAGCAAGTCTTCCCGTCCGCGCTCAACTGAGGACATGCATGCTGGCCGTCATTGTCGAGGTCCAGGTCAGCCACACCGCAGCCGCAGGCACCTGGGACATACTTGTTCGGGTCGGTGTCGCAGTCCTCCTCGCAGTCCTTCTTGCCGTCCCCATCCGTGTTGACCTCAGAAACCCCGCAGCCACAAATCAGCCCGTCGGTCTTGGTTGCATCGTAGTCGCATTCTTCATTGCAGTCGGCCACATTGTCACCATCCGAATCGGTGTTGGGCACACCACAAGGGCACGGGCCTTTGTAGAGAGGTCCGGCGGGGTTAGTCTCCTGCGCCTTGGTCCCGTCGTTGATGCACACGTCCTTGCAGTCTATGACGCCGTCGCTGTCCGTGTCAACGTCGGGAGTGGGGCACCCGCAGACACCAGGCTCCAACTTGACGTGGTTCGGGCACACGTCGACGCAGTTGGCAATGCCGTCGCCATCGGTGTCCGTGTCCGCTTGTCCACAACCGCAAACACCGGGGTTCTGCTTGAGTGGGTCGTTCGTGCAGATCTCCTGGCAGTTCTTGAAGCCGTCACCATCCAAGTCGGTTTCCGGCACACCGCAGCCGCAATCACCGGCGGAGGTTTTCTTGGCCGGGTCATTGATGCATACATCGACGCAGTTCGCGGTGCCATCGCCATCCGAGTCGGTATCGGGGATACCGCAGCCGCAGATTCCCGGGACAATCTTGGTGGGATCAGTGGGGCACAGAGCGGGTAGCAGGTCAACAAGCTCGTCTTGCCGTCCGCGCTGACCTGAGGGCAGTCATGCTGGCCATCGTTATCGGCGTTGGCATCCACGTTCGGGCAGCCGCAGAGTCCAGGAGCCGTCTTGGGGGCGTTATCAGGGCACAAGTCAACGCAGTCGGGAGTTTGGTCGCCATCTGTGTCAGTGTCAGCAACGCCGCAGCCGCAGACTCCAGCGACGTACTTGAAAGGATCGGCGTCACAGTCTTCCTCGCAGTCAGCCTTGCCATCACCGTCGCTGTTCACGTCCGAAACACCGCAGCCGCAAATACCTGTGTTCGTCCATTTGTTCGGGTCGTTGATGCACGCGTGTCCACGTCCGCCACACCGCAGCCGCAGTTGCCAGGTGCTAGCTTGTTGGAATCAGTGGGGCACCCGTCATTGCAGTCGGCAATGCAGTCAGCATCGCTGTGCACGTCGGCGTAGTCGCAGCCACTGGCCTGCGCTGGTCTTGATTGCGTTGTCCGGGCAGCCATCGGTACAGTCCCCGACGCCATCGCCATCGCGGTCTTCCACGTCATAGAGCTCGCAGCGAGAGCCAGAGCAGCAAGCGTTGCATGCACAAGTTTTGCTGCCTTGCTCACCCACACATTGACCACACTGTGAGTTGCAGTCCGCATCCGCCTGGTGACACAAGTGAAAAATTCATTATGTATACCTAAAGATATGAATCATCATTTAACATTCACACTGTATAGCTCAAGATATGAATTATCATTTAACATTCACACTGTATAGCTCAAGATATGAATTATCCTTTAACATTAACAAACAGTCTTGACTTCCAGTGCTTGTTTCAATTAAGAAGTGGATAAAGTACCTCGCACGCGTTGGTGTTTCGGACAATAATGAAGTTGCTTACGTTAATGGTCTTGGGAAGCAGGATAAAAAAGCCACGGACGGTGGTGTCGTTCTGGACCACAAGCTTGGTCAGGAAATTCACGTCACGGTTGGCATCGACGCTGATGTATCTAGAGAACATGAGCTTGCTGTTGTCATTGGGGTAGTCCGACACCTTGAAGTTGCACTCCGTGTTGTACTACAAAAAATACAACCAGGATGTTGGCCAATGTCGCTACCTCAGAACGCGTTCATGCTCGAAATTCATTTTCCCGAAAATGAAGTAGACGGTCGAATCCCCGACATAAATGGATTTATTTCCCCGAGTAAAAAAATAATAAGAGACAAAGGCGCAAAAGTACGTACCGCAATCTGAGTGTAGTAGATGTCATGACACTTGAGGCTGGTGTTCACGGGTTGGCGGTAGGTGGGCAGGGACGTACAGTAGTTCTGGTACGAGTAACGCAAGTTGTAGTGAATCTTGCGAACTTTCATGTTGATGAAGAGCAAAGCCCCCCACCAAGTTGAGACCGGACCCGTCGATGCCGTTCACCTATATAGTAATGCAGCCGCGGTATTATCAAAGTTCCGAAGGAACTGCTGTGCAGGCAAGAGCTCGAGAAGACTCTGCTCGGAAAAGACTTACAATAAGCTCAGGATCGAATTCCTTGGTTAAGTTGTCCGGCAGTGGCGGGCACGCTCCCATCACCAGGTTGAAGACGGCGACAAGCGCCAGGAACATAATAAGGTACAGGTTCATCGAAGAAGCCATGGTGTTTTTGTGGTCTTAAATCGCTAAATGTGCTAAACAATAATAAAAGGCGTGCGGAAAAAGAGCAGAAATAGTGGAGAATGCTAATATGATCATGTTTGAGAGAGGACACCGAGCAAGGCAGGGTAGAAGCGTGCCGAAGGGGAGGAGCGCGATCGTACACGTCAGAGAATGTTTCTTCGAGGCTTGTCTAGAACTGATTGTGACTGTGGAACGATTATGAGAGATCATTTTTGACTGGTCTGTCTTTCTAGCCCAGTGTTTTCAGCCACAGAGTCACAGTCAGAAAATCATAAAATGATTTCACAGTTGCGCCAATATTTGACGTCAAACACACCTCCACAACCAACCTTTTGCTGCGCAAGCTTGCAAAAATTTCATTTCACAACATATCATACATCCCATGAGCTCTCTCCCCTCTCTCCTAGGTCTTTGTGCTTGAACACACAAGACCTAGATTGTGCAAGATATTGTGCATGGAATATGCGTGATTATGCATGAGATGAGAAGCATTATGTGAAAAATTGTGTGAGATGTGTGTGGATGTGTGTAATATGCATAATTTCTCATCCCTCACTCACCACCCCCAAACGAGAAGACATCATGTAAATGGGTGGGTGGGTGGGGGTTCTTGCCTTTCCTAAAACCCAAACTAAAAGCACTTTTGTATAAAACAAAAAATGCAAATCTGAGGGGACTGACAGGATTGTTGTTCTAATCTTTAAATTTTCGAGCGGGAACAATAGTTCCCGCTTCTTTATTTGCGCAGAGAAACTCTGCAAAGTGAACTCAATCGATTGTCACTACCGGCCCACTCTGTCTGATATGGTTATTTGTGAAATGAGCTTTTGATTCAGGCAGATTGCGCGCTGTGGGTACTGTAAAATTATGACAGTGTCATAGCCACGAGGCCAGAAAAAACAGCCCCAAAAAAACTGGGCCAAAAATTGGCTTGAAATGGGGGCTGAGAAAAAC